>MQRK01178627.1:33777-45178 GCA_001938485.1 Girardia tigrina
AAACAGATCCCCGTACAACAATCAGAGAACTTGCAGATGGGTTTGGCATTAGTCATTCAACAGTCCTGGATCATTTAAAACAACTTGGAAAAATCAAGAAACTTGATAAATGGGTTCCAATTCTATCATCCAATTATAAATTTTTAATATCTTAGTGAAATATTTTTTTTCAATTTTTTAAAACATTTTTTGTCTAGGGGGGCAAGTGCCCTACCTTGCCATCCCTTGTTGAAACACATGTATATACATATCGATTATATAACAGTATAACATTCATGTTCTTTTCGAGACAAGAATTTCAACATTTTTTGGAGTTATTAGATGTTAGTTATTAGTTCATAAGACGGAAAGGAGGGCGACAGAAATGAAATAAATAAAAAATATATGCGATAATAAATATAATAATAATTTGAATCCTGAACAATAATAATAAATTTAAATTTCTTTATTTACTTTATTAAAATTTTAAATTTAAAATTAAGTTGTAAATTAAAATCAATCTAAATAATATACTTTACAGATTTTTCGATCAATATTATATTCTTTGCAACCAATATAATAATCTTAGCACACAGTATAATAAATTATCGATCAGTAAATTATCTTCTGCCACCAATATAAAATATTTTCAATCAAAATAGTATTTTTTGCAACCAATATAATAATCATATTTCAAAACTAAGAAAATAATATTTTACAGTTTGATATTTCAAGCCATATATCGATTTTATGGCAGAGGTTGAATATCCTTTTAAAGATCTTTCAACTATCAATATTTGAAACTACATGTTTCTTTAGATTTATGGTGGCTGAATTTGTGGTTGTTTCTGTGTTTTCTTGATTATATTGTTCTAATTGGTCTCTTGTGTATCGTCTTCATGAGAACAAGTCTCCTTATAATATTGAGTCGTCATTGAGTCAGTCATTAAAATATAAATTAAATATTGCATATTACAATATCAAAATATAATTAGTAATTCATAGCGATTAAATAATACAAAATATAAATTTATGCCCGTAGTTTTGAATTATGTTTATTATATCATATGCCAAGATTATTATATTGATCCAAAAATGCAATAATTAAATTTCATGATGATTTCGATTAGGGATTACAATGGCGGATATTGCAGTACAGCCTCAAGGTCACACTCAAGTGGAGATAATGTACAAAAACGAATGTCCAAAACACAATTTAAGTTAAATTGTTTCCATAGATTTATACTCTCAAATTTGAGGGAACCTCAACCAAATACTCGCGTATTTATAAACTCAAAAAAGCGCTCGTTGTACCTGATGAACAAATTCGAGCATGTGAACGAATTAATCTGCTGACTTGTACAAAAGGTGTCGCAGCAACAATTCGTGTCACAAAAGGATGCAGTGAGGTCGCACGTGCACGGTCCATTATCTGGACGAACGGGAATTTCTTTATGATTCGAAAAAAACCCCAAATCACTTACTCGAGATCAGATATTCAGTCAAACAATGCTGTACGATGAACAGAAGCAAAATAGGCGCCCTCATCGCGTCTCTAGCAACAAATTATGCTGCATATTTAAACAAACGATTATTTGAGAATATTGTAAAAAATTTAGCGGATTTTATTTATCTAATTGAAATTGATGAAAAATGTTATTTTATCTCATTTTTTTATACTTTATATTATTTTCTATATGGCTCGAAGGAACTAAGAGCTTGTTTTTGAAGACTTTTTACTCAATCAATTTTCTTGAAACTTTGCACACTTGCTCATTTTCAATAACAATAAATAATAATGTGAAAATTTGATCAAACTTGTAAATCAAAATATTTTTTAAAAAATGTTTTACAATTATCTACAAATAATAAAATTGTAGTAAATTGAAATGTTTTGGTTTTTTCCATGCTTTATATCAGCTTATATATATATTTTCACATCTACAGTGATTTTTAATAGAAATCTAAAATTTCCTATAATTGGTAACATAATTTAAATTAAGTATATTTAAAGAGATATTATTGGTTAAAATTTAAACTTTTAAATTAATTAAATTTATTTAAAATTTAGGCGGATTTATTTTGTTTATTTTGAATGTTAATTAATGGATTATAGTGTTTCATCAACAATAATTCGCAAAACTGCTGTTGAAGTATAAAAAAATTGTTTGTAAAATTAAAAACTCATCTCATGAAATACATGAGCTTCTATCCTTCAACATCTGCAGTGATCAAGCACCTTACGCGTTAGACTTGGCTGCGAATTTTCACTATTCAGGGTATTCAGCTGACGGTGTTTCTCTCCAATGTATGAGTTTTGACATCAATTACAAGTAAATTGATCGACCAGATTAGTTTTTATTACATAATCGGTTTTCGATTATGTTAATAATTATAGGAATTTTAAGATTAAAGTCTGTTGGCAAACGGATGGTCTGCGAATCCTTTGTAGTCTCACCGCTGAATGAAGGATTCTCGAAACCTCCTGAATGTCGTCATCTGGCTGCTCACTCTCCTCAGTTGCAAATTCATACTCGTGTTCCGATACTCCTCCGATAAGAATATATTCCGGCTCTGATGTGTTACGTCTCAGATTTGCTACATGCCTCGGTACCCCATTCACTTCCACTGACATTCCTCTCTCCCACTGAGTTGTGTATCGCGCTCCACCATCTTTTAGGTAGACCCAGTCACCTAATTTGAAATCGTTTGTTGTTAGAATATTTTTCCTTAAGCTTAATCATCGAAAAACGCCAATATTACGAATAAGTTTCATTATTGGGAGCCGACTCGCCATTTTTCCCGCTTTTTGGTGATATATTGTAATAGAACACCATATCCAACACATCGCCTCCAGATCTCACTGCTTTTTTCTTTATCGTCCGATGATTTCTCTCAAAGATACTATTTCTGAATGGTCTGTAGGCGCAACGGTATTTAACTATTACGTTCTAAGTATTACACAAGCTTTGCAATTTATCCGATCGGAATCATTTGCCATTGGCGCACAACAATTCTGAAGGTGGCCTCATCTCCCTGAATATTTCAGCCAATGTTTCCACTACACATTCGCCACTGTCGTCCTTTAACCGTCTCCAAATTGCAAACCGCCTTGGCTCACAATCAACACAAGAGTATGGATAGACTTATAGTGTTTGACATGAATTGCTACAAGATAATGAAGATCACGTGGAAAGAAAAGAAGACAAATGACTTTGTCTGGATGAGAGTGATAGATATACTGAGTAAGAAACCGGAACCAATAGAAGAGACCATCAAGAGAAGGAAGCTGAAATTTTACTGAAATTAAATAACAATACAAGCTCTAGCAAAGGTTATGATTGAAGGAAGAATGGAAGAAAAAAACGAAAAGGAAGACCAAAGAGACAATAAACAAACAATTTAAAAGGAAGGAGTGGATTGAATGTGGAATGTCTGAGAAAGGAGGCTACAAATAGAGAGATGTTGTGAAGACTTGTGCATAATTGGGTACATGAGGAGGTAATTAATTTATTTCGCTGATCAAAATTTAAATGGTTTTGAAAAATATTTTGAACTGAAATCAAATTGAAAACTTTAAAAATTAAGTAGAATGATAATTAAACATTTTAACCTCGAATTTAAAAATATTCTTTATAAATTAATTTGATTTATAATATTAGTTTAGTAAAAAATAAATGGATTAAAAACAGATAACAGTTAAATAGTATTTTAAAAATAATAATTTATTTGAATTTTATTAAAAAACTATTAAAATCTGTAAATTTATGTTTCAAATTTCGAAATCAATTAAGAGTATGAATAAAAAATTAAATATTAAAAAATTAAAATATTGAACATTAAATATAAGTAAATTAATAGTTTTCTTTAGTATTTTATAAAAATTTTAAAATTAAAAAAATTAAATATTATTTTGATTTGATTTAAAATAAATTTAAAATTATTGGAAAATATAGATCGGCGGATTGATTAAATATTTAGGAAACAGTTGAAAATTTTGTTTGAATAATTGTTATTAATAAAATATAAATTGTGTTAAAATGACTTATGATATTGACGTTTTAAATACATCTCACAGCGATAATAATTGTAAATCAATATTAACAAATTTGTTTTAACATTCGTTTTAAAAAAATGAATTTTTTCAAATTGCAAAATACACAAATTTAAAATCTTTTAGAGCCCTTTTACATTAATTAAGGTCCCTGGATATTATATTTAAATCATAATTTTGGACATATAGAATTTTCTAATAAAAAATTAAGAAGTTAGATGTTTTTTTATAAATTTATTTATTCATTTACATTTACGTTACAACTTATATATCTTCGCTAATGTCGATTTTTACAAGGGATGACAAAATTTTTTTGTGGCAATAATTTTCATAAAGATTAGTAAAATTTATAAGCCTGACAACAGCTTCTGTCTCTGAGATGGGCTCATATGGAAATTCCTGGAGCTAATGTTAACGATGATCGGACACAGTTTACTGAAGACTGATTTGATTGGATTTAGGAAGATGGAATATGGGGGCAAATGAACCAATTCCAAATCGTTCAGAGTGATAATGCCTGTGTGAATAGAGGTGTTGTCATGTATTAAATAATGTTTGGTGAGAGGAAGGTAGTGGACAAGTTCAAAAAGAGATTCTTGATATTTGTCTCGATTCACACTACCAACCTTAAAATGCACTGGTCCAATTGTAGAGATGACCATGATGAGGGTGATATTTTTTTCTTTATATTTTTGAACATTAATTTATTTTAATTTTACACATGGCCCGAGTAAAACGTTAAGTGTCCTTAATCAATGTAAAGAAAATTATATGTATGAAATTGTATATCTATAATTTATTAATATATATTCATTTGATTAATTTAATATTGCCTTATAATTTGTAAACAGGTTTATTAAACTTAGTATGTTTAAGATGTAGACTAAGATATTCGCAAAATACCAAGTGGCAGAGTTTGGAAAAGATACATTTCACAGCGATGGACAAATTCTCTTTTGGTCATTTTGTAACAAGACTGTTGATCATGTGCGACTTAAAACCATCACAGATCATCTCAACAGCGCCAAGCATCAAGAATTAAGTTGAAAAGTCAGATAGAAGTTTCCTCGTGTTGGTAAGCTAGGAGGCAGTGTACGGTGACGACTTTATTTGAACAGCAAGTCACTGTTACAGCGCAGAGAGATAAAGTAGTTCATGGTTTTCTGGGCATACTCGTGCAAGCTAGCAATCCCCATTGAAAAAAAATCGATCATCCAATGGACCGAGAATTTTTATCCACACATGTAAAAGGTGAAAATGCTGTTTTTAAATCGGATTCTCTACCTACCTAGATTGAGGAGCATGATGCAAAGCTCCGTATACTAATAAATCGTAACACATTCCTCATAATTATCGCCGAGGAAACGATATATCTCCAAAGTTTAACATTCTATTCCAGGTACTGTGCCACGCAGACAAACTTACAGAGGCTTTGATGAGCTGTCCACACCATTGCTAGTTAAAACGATTTACATTGACAAAGTAAACCACGCAAGAGTATTACAGGCTCTAATTTAGAGCCGCAGCGATTTTCCAATTAATTTTCAGAATGTACTGTTAATCGTAAAAAATTATTTAAGATACTTAACAATATTTATGAAAATAACTGTATAGATAAAATAATTCCATACACGGTGGGTATTTATGTACCGAAATGAAATAAACGGAATATTTAAATAATAACCAGGGACACAATAATTCCGTGATACATTTTCGCGAAATTATTTTGCTTTTTCCGCTGTTATTATTTATATATTACATTTATTTCATTTCGGCACAGAAGTACTAAGGTTTCTCATTTCCCGGCAAATGAGAATATTTTGAAGATATCCCCGGGAATACTGAGATTTTGATATTTATTAATCAAAATTGAATTAATCATTTTTTGTTGAAATGTTTTCTTAGAGTGTCAAGTCTGTCGATTGCGCACTATAACTGGATGAAAAAGTCCATACTCTGTGAATTAACACTTTGATCATTAAAACTTTGTATTTATCTTCAAAGTTTTGTTTTTGTATAAAGTACTGTATATGTTGCCTTTCTGTATCATTTCGTTTCGTATTTACGCATCCTTCTATCAACAAAAAAATCCAGAAACGGAAGATTATTAATGATATCGAATTCTATTGTGAACTTAATATTATGATGAATGCAGTTCATGAAATTCAGAAACGGAACTTTGTCTTGGAAAATTAAGTAGGTCAGTAATAATTTTCTGTTCCTGAATAACTACCGGAATCAAAGATCCCGTGAATCAGATATAAAGGCCGTTACATCCCTAAGGACCCAAATGCAGCAAAGGCATTCTTTTCATGAAAAAAATTTAGTTTGAAAATCTGTAGACGACCATTAGATAATTCACATTGGTCCAAAGTCGTCTTAAGCGGAATATTTACAAATGAAAATCCAAACACAAACGATAACTATTCGCCCTCATCACGCACCAAACAAACACAAAAGTCCCATAAAAGACATTCTATTGAATTACATAACTAAAAGGAAGTTGTGCAAGTTCACAAACGGCCCAAACCGTGCTCGTTCCTCAACGACACCGAATCAGCTCAACAAAAGGGGAGAATATAAATCAACGGAAATGCAAGCACGAGCTTATAGTAATCTCAAAAAATTAAAAAAATACAAATTCTTCAATGATAAATCACTTGAAATATAAATGATTACGTCAATAAAAATAATCAGTAAATAATAAAGTTTATTGTACAAAATCTTTAAATTACGATCAGAACTGATGCGATCGCAACAATTGATCTTCAGATTCAACAATTGGATCTAGCGCGCTTTGTATCGCCATCGGACTGACTCGGAGAGTCCTCAGGCTCTGCTTCCTCCTTCAGTATATCGATATCGCCATGCTTTTCCTGCAATATTAAAATAAATAAAACAGAGATAATTCATAATCATTGATAATATTTCACTGATTGAAACATCTTTTACTAGAGGAACATTTAATTGTTCAGAATGTGTTTTGTATTTCAATATACAATCACTTTAAGTATCCCCTTGTGCAAATTAATCTAAACACTGTCCTATTTAATGAAAACTTCAAGCATATATCCGACCAGTGACACTCCACACGATCAAAAGGCGCTGGTCATTACAACTCGGTCCGGCTGCCAGCCATTCAATAGCTAAACAACCTTCCATCACCGACAGATAAGGATAGAAGAAAAGATTCGATTATGAGACAGATAAACTGTTTCTAGATAAAAATGAAGGTACTTCGATTGATGATAGAATATTCCCGACAGAAATGATAATCATTGACAAATGGAATCAGCACTTGATTTTCAAAATTAGTAATTTTTAATATAATATAATAAAAAATTAATTAATAAAAAAATAGCACAGTAACAATAGAAAAAAATTTGAGTAAATGTTAATATTTAATGTATGCCCCTCTGGCTTTTAAGAGTAATTTGATGCAATTTGACATTGATTCCACCAAATTATGACAATTATCTTTGATTTTTGGATCGTTATGCCAGACATCAAAAACTGCTTTTGAAACTTTCTCAAAGGTGGTGCAATCCATTTTCCTCATCCGCGTTTTATAAATTAACCAAAAATTATCTATAAGGTTGATGTCATGTGAATTGCCTGGCCAATCTAAACAATCAACTCAAAACATTTACTCACCATCTTAGAAGAATGACATGGGGCAAGGTCTTGCTGAAAAACTGGATTTTTCATTTGTAATCTAAACAACTCTGACGTCATTGCATTATGCAAAACTCTGATATATGTTAGACTGTTCATCATCTCATGTACAGGAACTAATGATCAGGGATCAGAATATGAGAAGCGATCCCAGAACATTTGCTTTGCAGGAAATTTTACTGACTACTGGATGTGAGCAGAAGAAAGTGGATCACCATCTGTTTTGTGAACAAACTGACAATAGTGACCCTGAACAAAAAAATGACTCTAGTCAGAAAATAAGACTGGTTTTCAATCCTCAACATTCCATAATTTGCATTTTCCAGTCCATGCCATTCTTTTTTTCTTCATAGGTGCTATTCAAAGCTGCTTTTTTAATGGTTTCCTGGCTTTCCTGTTTGCTTCAAGGAGACGTCGCCATATGGTAAAGGCATGTACACTAGTTCCAGCAGCTGCAAGATCTTTCTGCAAGTCATCACTTGTTTTTGTTGGATTCATTTTACTATTTTGCAACAGAAATGCATCATCTTTTAAGGAGGCTTTTAGTTTTCTACCACAGTGTCCAATACGTTATGGCAAAATTGAACCACCTTCTTCATGACGTTTTATAATTGAATTCAGTGAATCCAGAGATATACCACATGGTTTAGAAATCTGTCGTTGACTCAAACTTGTATTCTTAGATAATGTGAAAACCGAGTTACCAATAGTATTTCCATAACTTTAAATACCTAAGAACGATTTAAACAAAAATACAAATAAATATTTAGAATTCAAACAATAAAAAATAGATCAATTAAACCATTGATTGTGTTATATATAATAATTACTTATATAGCATACTTATTCTGAACTTTTCAATTAAGTATTGGTACCAAAAGACATTCAATTAGACAAATGAGAAAAAAATAAGTCTTTAGATTAATTTGCATAAGGGTGTATATCTTTATAGCAATTAGTCACTTATTCCTTATTTATTATTCAGGGAAACAAAGTGTGAAATGAAATTCATTACTCAAATAAATCTCCCTCTGACACCTTATACAACTCTTTATTTGCATTATTCTTTCCTCGACATAATATTTTTGTAATTATCAGAATTATCGAAGTTAATAAATATTAATATACAAATCCTACTGTAACATTCCGCACTTTGTCGCATGGCAGTGAATCACATGGTCATTGTGATTGAACAAATAAGTACGATAATACATAGATGAAACAAATAAATAAATATGAATAATTATTTTTGACATTTTAATTAAATAATCGAATAAAATGTGTTGACAGATAACAAATTCAGACATCTCTCATTCAAAACCGATATAACATATTTTACAAAACCTCTCACAAAGAGAAAATTTTTTTATTAATTGCATTCATTTTAATGAATGATAAATCAGTGAAACAAATGAAAATAGTAATTTGAGAATTACAACAAAAAGAAGAATGGTTATTGTTTTAGAGTCTAATAATAATAATTATTATTATTAATATTGAGAAATTTACGACGAATATTTAACAAACTTTCTATAACACACGATTATGGGTTCGATCACAGGGGCACTTTTGATCGTGGGATTTCGGTATGTAATGTTTCCCAATCTCAAGATTAGGGATACATATTCGTCATTCTAAGGCAAGACGCGTATTTAGTTAATTTATTTCAAACTTATTTTTGAAATGATGACTGTAGGAAATAATAAAAATTATCTTACCTAAAATTTTTATAAATAAAGAAAAAAATCTTTTAAAAAAATAAAATTTACTTAATTGTCATTGAAAATTAAAGTGCATTAGAGAAAAAACGATTTTGAAAATATATTTACTAATTATTATTAAAACTGTAAATATTATAAGGCAGTCTAAGTGGAGAATTAAATTATGTCACCGAAGTTGCGTCTAAATAATTACTATAAATAAAGAAAAATATTCTTTAAATAAAATGAAGAATGATAAGTTGTATTAAAATATAAACTCTAAAAGAAAAGAAATAAACAAGAGACGAATAACACATGTGACAAAAGAAGTTTGATTCGAGGAGAAATCAAGTAAATAATGTTACTTATTTGAAAACTTGAAAAGTGAATTTGATAGGAATAAGTTCCAAGTGAGATTCTGTTGGTCTTTTAATTTTGATTTGGGTTGTGATAAGTTGTTGATGGAGGAAGGCGATGGTAGACAACTATTGAGTCCTTTAATTTCAAATGATTTTTAGATTAGGGATAGCTTTAACTTCAAAGATTTCATTTTGAATCAGGTGCCGAAATGTGATTCTGAGTGTATGGTCTCATTTGATGTCTCCAGTTTATTCACGAACCATTGATTTGTGTGAAAAAATATGGGATGACAGCTCTAACTCTGTGAATAAAATAATGAACAAGCAGGTACTGAAAGAACTTCTTAAATTTTGTGCCAAAAATGTACCTTTTCTTTTTAATGATGAATGGTAGACGGTGTCGCAATGGGTTCCCCAATAGCATCAACTTTGGTATCAATCTTAATGAAGTTACTTGAGGATAAAATGAACCTGGTGAAAAACCTGTGTTGTACAAGAGATATATAGATGATGTCGTTTTGGTTTTCAGAAATCAATTCCTCATAGAACCATTTCTAACATTCATGAATGGTCTTCATCCTAATATGAAATTTACCACAGAATTGGAAGAAGATAATAAACTTCCCTTTCTGGATATTCTTGTAACTAGGATGAATGGAGGCTATAAAACTGAATTACTTAGAAAGGCAACAGATACATGTCTTTACACAAAACCACAGAGTTTTGTGAGGAAAAATATAGAGAGGGTATGATAAAAGGGCTTGTTCACAGAGTTTGGAATTTTTCGTCCAGTTTTGAAATTGCAAATCAGGGTTTAAATATTCTTAGAAGGCGCTTGAGGGACAATATGTATACAAACAAGCAAATAGAACACAATATTAGGGTAACATTAGACAAATTATGTACAGATGCACGAGTTAAGAAACAATTAAAAGAAGAAAATACTTAAGAATACAAATAAATAATTAAAATTCCATATTCTGAAGGATTTAGAGCATTTAAGAAGAGTATTTGTAGAACAATAAGTAGTGCTAAAGTAGTCTCTGTCACATCCAAAGTTTCCTCTCAAACAAATCGAAAACAATTTGTGGTTTGCAAGCTAATCTGGTATTTAATTTAATTGTCACGGGTGTCAAAACTCGTACATTGCCATTCTTTCTCCGACCGCTGATATTCTTTCCTCCGATGAGTTCGCATCCACTGATCTGTTTGACGTTCTCCGGGCATTCTCCTAAATCGACCCTGGTATTGTGTACGATTCTTCTCCGCGCGATGATATCCATTGGACTTTGCAGTCCAATTGATATCTCATCCCTCCTGATCCTTTCTGCTTTCGAAATCCCCAAAGTTCGCCGAGTACATAGATTGTGAAATGCTTTTAGCTTTTTCACGTGTACTTCATTTGTCCTCCAATTTTCACAGCTGTAGTAAACCACCGGGAATACACAGCTGCTAATTATGTTCTTCTTATTCCGGAGAGACAATTTGTTGTTCTTCAACACTGATCTGATCGTCCGTAATATCGCTGCTCCTTTCTGAATTCTGGCTTTGATGTCCGTACCTGAGCTTCCTTCACTTTCAATTATCGAACCCAGGTAGCAGAATTCGTCCACCCATTCTATTCCGGCATTCAG
>MQRK01178631.1:6517-23976 GCA_001938485.1 Girardia tigrina
TCATTCGTAAGAGTAGCTTCTGCCATGTCTACCAGCAAATATAAAATTATGTAATTATAACACACAAAAAGATATGGTGTCTATATTACGTGTTCTCAAATAGCTGCCGCACCCTGTATGTATCCGTGCATTGTCCTGGATAAGGAAATGGGGTCTCACAGGCATTTTTTCGGATAATTCATCGATAAACACATGGTACTTGATATTATCCAAACTGCCCCTGGTCCTTCTTTGTCTGTGGCCATCACCACCGACATATTATTCCCCCTATTTGTAGGTAACACCGATATTCACAGGTTCTCCTCTTTTAGACCGCCCTGTTGTCCTTCTCGTCCAAAGGTTGAAACCGATTTCATTAATGTAGACACATTGATTAATCCGCCAATCTTCTTTCATAAATCGCCAGGCATATTGAAATCTGATTTCCTTTACCCGATCAGAGTGATTTCTTGTACTGAGCCTCTGACTTTTTTATTGTGATTAACTAGCCATTCAGGAATCTGGATATTGTAGCTTGTGATACATTGATTCCTTGATTTTCTTCTAGAAATCTCTTCATTTCGGACAGTGTTGATTTGGAGTTGTCCTCAATGAATTATATTAACAGTTCGCCCACTTATTTTATGATTATTGGCTTCATGTAGCCTCCCCAGTTTCCAAATGATATGAGACCATACATTCTATTCTTATAAACTATTGTTTTGGCCGCCGATTCGGAGATGTTTAGTTGTCTGGCCAGGTGAAGTAATCCTCGCCCATATTATATGCTCTAATGAGCCTTTCTTTATCGATTTCTGCAATTCTAAATGCCCATAATTATTCGTAGTTAAAATTAAATTAAAATTGCGATTTTCTTGTTTCCTTTTCTCATTATCATCCGTCATGCTAAAAATGCAAATTAATAATAAAAACGAAAGGTATGAAATAACAACCTCGTGTAAGTGTTGCTCGCACTACTAATTGTTCAATTTTCAGGTACCGATTGGAAGTTTACCAATCAAAAGATCTGTGATGTTGTATGAGGAGCAAGCACAAGATCAAAGCGAACTCCCCCGAATCAAAAGTGGCTACATGGTCACCTAGAGGAGTTAAAGATACATATTGGAGAAAAATGGGCGAGGCAAACTGAGTTTGTGAGGAATAGAAACTACGACACTTTTTCCAGGTGGAAATCCAGCAGAATACTTCTCCAGAAGAACATCAGAAGATGGAAACGTCAAAGAGTCGAGGCTCTAGGCCAACAAATCGAGAAGATACTAAACAATGACGGAGAAGGAAAACTGAAGGAGCTCACTACGGAACTACGTATCCTCTGTAAATCTCAATCGAAGGAGAACACTCTGTGTACTACGTCGAACCCTATTGGGAACAAGGAGCTGACCAACCACTTCAATAATCTTTTTAGGGCCCCATTAGAGCAGAAGGAACGGATTAATATCACTGGAGACACTCTAAATCTCGATGATTTGGATTCTCCTCCGACGAGAGAAGAAATAACTCAGGCAATGAAGCAGTTGAAGAGTGGTACAGCCGCGGGATCTGATGGATTGATCCCTGACATCTATAAGTGGGGGGGTGTGTGAAAATACTAACCCTGCTGGAGGAGTGCTTTAGGAACATATGGAACGGATTAGAGGCATTCCCATCTAGTTGGAGAGAGGTCAAAGTGGTGCTTCTTTTCAAAGGGAAAGGCTCTCGAAAAGATCCAAATAACTACCGAGGCATTTTTCTTTTAGATGTAGGAGGAAAGATTCTAGCCAGAATCATCCCGAACCGAATCACTCCGATCACCGAAACGATACTGGACGAGTGGCAGTATGGATTCCGGCCGGGAAGAGGAACTCAGTTGGCTATAATTTTCTTTAGGAAATTGCAGGAGGAAGCGCGATACAAGAACATTAATATGTATGTCATCTTTATCGACTCGAAGAAGGCATTCGACAGTGTCCCCTGGAGTCTCTTCTATGGAGCTGTTTAAAGAGACTTGGGATAAGGGGGAGAATGTTAGAGATCATCAAAACTTTCTATGAGGGATTCGAAGGTTCTATAGGTGATGAAACCTTCAACATAGATAAAGGAGTGCGTCAAGGTTGTGTTTTTGGGCCGCTCCTGTTCAATATTGTATTCGACACGGTTGTGAAAAGAGCAATATTGAACGGTCTCTCTGGAGGAGTGATGATGAAAAATGAAGACGGAAGCTTCCTTGAGATCAACAGACTAGCATATGCTGACAATCTCTGCTTCATCGACACGGACTGGAACAACCTGATAAATAATTTGAACATTTTAAATGCATCCTTTTTAGATTTAGGTCTCAAAATTAACATCGGTAAAACCAAAGTTTTGAACCTAAACGGAGATGCTCGGATCATTACTGCTGGGCACCAGCTTGAGGCCGGTATTGAGTGGGTCTCTAGCTTTTGTTACCTAGGATCCACGATCTCTTCAACAGGAAATGTGGACGCGGAAGTGAAAGAAAGAATCAAGAAAGGAGCCCAGAAGATCCGGGATCTGAGACCAGTGCTGAAGAACTCCAAACTGAGTATGAGGAATAAGAAGAAAGTAATCAACGCATGCATATTCTCCGTAGTCTACTACGGCTGTGAAAGCTGGAGAACTGCTGACATGAACATTAAGAAATTACATGCCCTTCATAACCCATGCACGCGCATAGTTAGGAAGAAACACAAAATTGAAAAGATCCGTATGGACATCCTGGACATTGGACTCCCACATCCCATGGATATTATCGAGAGTAAACGGCTTACTTTCCACAATAAGACAGAAACAAAAACTTCAGAGGAGTACAAGACAATCAAACGAATCTGGAAGGGAGAAATACAAATGTGGAAGAAGATCAGTGGGAGGAAGAAGCAATCAATTTCGGAATGTCTTCGAGTGGACATACAGTGGCTATTTAGGGATGATGCGGTGTATGGAGATTTCATTAACCGCATCAATCACAGAGATCCTACTGTATCGAGGGAAACATACATAAACTCCTTAATTCGATCAGTAAGACTCAATAGGACAAGAACAACTGTACCGAAGCTGATCAACGAGAGAGACAAACGTCACCAATGTCCAGTAAAAAGATGCTACAAGGAGTTTGCTGAAAAGAAGGAACTGAATAGACACATGAAAATGGACCATGCGGTGTCCACTTCCGCTAATCCTGATCAGCTCAATGAGATACAACAACAGCAATTGTCATTCCCATGTACACTATGCCAAAAGTCGTACAAAACGAAGGGGTGGTTGACCAGGCATCTCTACCGGGATCATAAATTGGAGGAGACCGAAAAAATTGGAGAACCGACAATGATACCAGCGCAAACCAGTACAACAACAGAAGAAAGAGTCGTAGAAAACCTCAACATTCCAGGCAACCAGATTCAATCTGTGACGGACTAAATCGACTATCTCGACGGCGGTGGAAGAAAAGATCGGTACTGAAGAAACACATCTAACTTTTTAGATCTAACTGCAAGGGTGGAGTTCAGATGTCCCTTTCGTGGATGTACGAAATCCACGAATACAGACAAAGGTATGCAGAACCATGGCTATACAACCCATGTGTGATCGTTTCTCACAGGGAAGCCGAAAAGATCTCGGAGACAGAAACTATCCGATCCAGTAGGAGGCCTATCGGGGGGCTGCTAGTGATTCTTTAGTTTGGGTGGACCTACTAAAGAGCCTAGAGGCTCAATACCATTCGAAAGAGATGGGAGGCCCACTAATTGGGGAATATTCAAAATTTTCCATTTTTTTATTAAAAAATATTTTTTATTAAGTGCTCTATTTTTTTATTAAATGAACTTAAAATAGGTGTGTATTATCTTGTGTATGTTTGTATTTTGTGTGTGTTTGGCGTGTGTGTGGTGTATGTATGGGTGAGAAAATATTTATCATATATTATTTTTTATTAACTGTAAACATACGTTATTAAAGTGTGTTTTCATTTAATTTTCTACCTTCTCATTGTATATTTAATTTTAGATTTGGATTTTATTTATGGATTTTGTAAAATACTGTCCAATATTTGTTATTAACTGAAAGCCACAGTATATTGACAACGGAACTGATTAACTAAACACCTTCATTTTATCTTTCTGTTAAATAGTTATAGTTTAATATAATTGTATTAAACAATTGCATATTTCTTTTTATTTATATTGGTTCTGGATTCGAAAAAATTATAAAATAAATAAAAAACTGTAGATGTAAAATTAAAAATAAAAATGTTTATTTATATTACGAAAAAGGAAATTATATTTTGTGAAAAACATTCATTTTCGGATTGTTTAAACGCTTCGAAATAATCTAACATTATTGTTGGTGTTTATATGTGACTTTATAAATTTGAGGTGATTTGTAAAGAAAAATAAAAGTTGTATATGACTGGTGTTTTTCTTTTCAATTTTATCAGTTGGCTAATTTCGCTAAAAATTTCTGTTGTGTGCCACCACAGTCCCGTTTTTTTATTATTTGTTGAACAAGAAAATTTAGAAGCCATGTAATTATGTTTGTGTTTATTTTAGTTATATTCGTGTTCATTTTTTATACATCGCCGTCGCAAGAGAGGACAAGTTTTACCAGATGCCTAACCACGCAAAAACTTTCCTCCCAGAGAGTCTGTACACAACTAAATTCCTCTGGCTCAAGGACTACACATCCAACGGGTTGAAACTACCCTACACCGGACCTAATAAAATCATTGAACTTTACCCCAGCAACCCGAAAATCATCAAGGACGGCAAAACTATCACAGTCCACCTCAATAACACCAAGCCCGCCTTCGTCGTGGACGACACCACCATCCCGGACAGCAATAACATGACCAGTTTCCTCTCTGACATGCTCGAGATGACCGTCACCGGTAAACCGCTCATTACCACCAATCCAACTCCGTGCGAAGGAGCCAGCGGAAATACTGCAACTATTTCCACGACACCGCACGTCGAAGACAACAGTGATCAAACATCACCCGTTGACATTGTCGTTACTAAGCAACGCAACTCTCACATTAGACCTGCCAGATTCACAAGTTTGGTACCCATGCAAACCCCAACGGGCATCACCGGACTCCGCAGGCTCGAACAATAACCTTCCGCGTTTCCCTTCCGGCGTGTCTCGTGTCTTTCGTTCGGGGGAGTTGTATTGTGTGCCATCACATTCCCGTATTTTTTAATTATTTGTTGAACAAGAAAATTTAGAAGTCATGTAATTATGCTTGTGTTTATTTTAGTTATATTTGTGTTCATTTTTTTATACTTCTTTGTATGTAAATGCCTTTTCCTATTTTGTATTTGTGGATCAAAGTAATTGGAAATTTAATTTCAGAAATCAAAAAAATATTATTAAAAACGAAAAACGAATTTGTTTTAATCGATGATTAGCGTAAGCTAAAAATTTTTTGAAATAAAATAAAGAAATTGAATATCAGCCTTACTATTTTTTACTTATAATATCATCAATTGAATCGCTCATTTGATTCATTCTCGTTAATCTGTTTTATGCCTCTTTTAAATACTTGAAAACCGTTAGATTCATTTCCCAACTGCATCTCATGTTACTTGATATTGAAATGGATTTGGAGTTTTGATATTTTTGTCTGCTATTCTATATGGACAATTTATTAACGATAAAAATTTAATGATCTTTAACTCAAACCCAAATAAAACCGATTAATCCAATATTTCTCAATGGCCGAATTTTCATCACAACAATCAGCGGCGTGGCCGTTTTCTCGGTGCTATCGTCGCTTTTTGGTCGCGTGAGGGTTTGCCGATTTTGCGGTTCGCGGGCCCGTGGTCCCGACGAATATACAACAATTCTAAATACGTGAATGCAATTAAGTCAAGTGATGAGATTAATAGCAATTTAAAATTGATATTAATCGTATGATTCAAATTCATCAATTTGATTAAATGTGTATTGTCTCGCAATTTGAATAATAAACATCTCAGAGATAAATTATTGATCGAACTATTTTTGAAAAATGCCGACGTAAACAAGAATGATTTAGTCAATTTTGTTGAATTCGTTCGATACATTGAAACTCGCGACGAAATATTAAATCTCGTATATCGTGAGATAGAATTAAACATGAATAAAATGATCAGTCTTAATTGATGATTAATTAATTGCCAGAGCTTTCATTTTTATTAAAGAATAAAAATTAGTCCATGTCACTTGAAATCTAATCTGAGACAGTGTTATTCTTTATACTGTCGTTCCTATATAATCAGTGACGTATTGATTACTGATTAAAAGACTACATAAATCGATCGGAAAAAAGTAAAAGAATAAATTAATTTAAAAAATAGGAAGAAGGTAATTATTGAGAAAGCTTTAAAAACGGTGCGAAAAGTTTAAATATAAATTATATATTAAAATCATCATATTTTTGTATAAATAAAGTCATCCAATGGAGACACTAAGTACCTCACGAACTATCTAAAGTCTAAGAATAATGATGAAACTTTTCTTTTAATAAACTTGTAAAAAATGTGCAGACTAAATAGAGATATATTTTAAATAAACGTATTGTTTTGATTCAATTTTAATAAATTTATTTATTCACCTCTCTATAATCCAACATATTAATAAGGGTTATATTTTATGTTATAATTGAAGTATTTTGAATTTTTTATTGATGTTTTGAGATAATCCATGTCTGTTGAAAAAAATCAAGGGTCTGAATAATCCAAAAGATTGAGAAGCACTAGATAAATCGATAGATGGATTTGTTTTACTTCGTTGGAATTTAAATGAACATAAAGATATATGACGACCTATAAACGGGGTGTGAAAGTTCATTAACTTTACCCCAGCAACGCGAAAATCATCAAAGACGGCAAAACTATCACAGTCCACCTCAATAACACCAAGCCGCCTTCGTCGTGGACGACACCCCCATCCCGGATAGCAATAACAGGATCAGTTTCCTCTTGACAAATAAGTTGACAACCATAAATATAGCAAATCTTCTAGATTTAAAAATACAAAAGAAAAATTAAATTTAGTTTTAGAAAACTTCATTGAAAAAAATCTATCATTGAAAAATTTTTTTCTTATTAAATTTTGTTTAAGAAATTTAGGTTACATACGAAAATAATGAGAAAATGAACACTAATGCTTCGCAACATATTTAGATTTAATAAATACGTCGTTTTAAAATAAGTTCAGATTTTATCAAAAAGTTCAATTTTTCAAATTAATTTTATGTATTTTCCATATTTATTATAACGAATCACTTCAAGACGAAAACTTTCATTGTTATTAAAATGGTTTCTGATTCGTAAATATGTATGAATTAGAGTTGTACGTATTTATAAAACGAGAAAACGTTAACTACAATATTATAATTAATTAGGTGTATTTTGAAAATGTAATTTTGGATATTTAAAAACAAATGGAAAATTCGCGATGTTTTGTGTACGTTCTTCAAACTGTTATTTGCATTATACCACTACAATCGATACAACAAATATTACATTGATTAATACACCGATTGCATTATTATTTTATGGACTAAATTTCCCTTTCAATATTTAATATCCAATTATTTTTTTTAATAGAAAATTTTTTAAAAAAACAAAATTTATAATTAAATATTTTCTAATTTGTTTTAATAATGTAAAAGGGACAGAAATTTCGTAATCAGTTCAAATGAAAATTTAAAAATGTCTTAATCATGAAAATTACTTGCAAACCATTTCAATGAAAAAATGTTTTCCTTTTGGACAAAAACCAACCAATTATTGATGGTATATTAGAGGAAAATGAGAATTTCGAACATAAATCGTTGAATCAAAGAAAGTTTCAAATCTCTTTAATATCACTAAGATTTATGCGTCATTCAAAATACTAACGGTTATAACCATTGGAAAATGAATTTCCTAACAATATAATAAGAAATTCATTCATATTTACTACAAGTTATAACATTTTCAGAAAAAAATACTTAGGCTTACCTAAAAAAAACAATGGTATAAAAGAAGGATATTGCTGTGATCAAGTTGTTCTTCATATTTTCAATTTTATCCTTTTTTCAATTAAATTAGAAAACTTTGGGGAAAAATTCATAATAACAAAAGAAGAGGCTGTTTTGAATTATGAAAGGTCTTATAAATAATTGCAATTCTCTCATTTTATATATGAACATATTTCAATTTTTCCCCGGAAAATGTGCTTAAAAGTTATGATGCATGGAAAAAAATAATATCGATATCAAAAAAGTTGAGGAACTGAAATGATATTTCTGAAATATTGCTTCCATGAATTCTTAACAGACATTAATTCGTGTAAGAAGAATGTTAAAATTAAAATTTTTAGCCTCACGAAAAATATTTACACTTAATATCACTAAGTGATCTATCTCCATAAATTTGATATTAATATTTTCAAATAAAACATTTTTTCCATAAGAAAACAGAAAATAATGGTTTACATATATCAATGCCTTCGGAACTTCTTTAATAAGTCCTTCGATATTAAAAATATTATTTTCATCACACTTGACAAAAATTCTTTTTTCAAAATGATTTTAGAAAGAATAATCATAATTTTCTTTGATATTTATAAATTTAACTACTTAAAGACTTATATTTAAAATTACGATTATGCGATAAAATTCTTTTTTAATTAAAAAAATATGATCTGTTTTTACATTTGTAGCTTTATCTATAATTGTCAGGACCGTTAACAAAACATTCATTCAGTTATACTTTTTGATTTGGTGACGATGTATCTCATTGTCGAAGAATGTTTTACTATCTGTATTTTAAAAATAACCTTTGTGAATTTTGATTACGGCTTCCAAATGGATAAATCTTTTTAATTATAAAAAAACTTATTCATTAAGAATGGCGGGAATTTGTAATTATTAAAATATCTTAAACAACATTTTCAAAATTTATTATATAATGATTTTCAGTTATTAAATCGAAAAAAAGAAACTATTCCGATCTAAATTATGACCCACTTGAATCAAGGTATATTTTATCAGATCATTTCTCAGAGAATTCTAAAATTTTTAAATCATAAATTTCGACAAACCTGATTCCAAATACTATTAACATAAACATTATTTTGAGATATGTTCCACAATAAACCCTAAGAATGCTTGGTTTTTGCTCTTATCTTGCTTATAAATCTTGGTATCTCTGCAAACGGATCGAAGAGCATAGTCAAATGGATAATTAAGTAAATATTGCTAAACATAATAAAAATGTAAACAACTAAATCAAAAAGTTAAATTTTTTACATCCATTCTTTATGCAGACCGAACTCCACTTTTCCAACAAAGATTTAATTACAAAAAGTAATTTAAAAAAACAATAAAAAATTAATATAAACTACTTATAATTTATAAGTAGATCTTATTCAAATTAATATTGTCCTGGAACTCCGTTTTGTTCCCATTTTGGGACCTTAAAATGTTTTTCGTGATCAAACTTTCATATTTATTGTCATCGAAAATGAGTAATTGTACAAAGTTTAGAGAAAATTGACTGAGTAAAAAGCTTTCAAAAATTGGTTACTAAATTCCATGGATATATACATAGAAAATAAGCTAATATAAAGAATCTAAAAAAGTAAACGATTTTCAAATTATGTTCATCGACCTAAAAATTATTGTTATAGTGATGTGTAATTTAAACATAGAAATGTATTAAAAAGTTAAAATAATTGAAAATATTATAAAAATAATTGTCATTGCCTTTTTCTATTGGCTTTATTGTACAGTTTCCCTAAAAATTATATACTGGTAGGACTAAAATTAAAAGCTTGGACTGGAAACTCTTTAAAACTGTTTTTGCTGGAGAGGTTGACTGCCAGCATCCGGGCCCATGAGAATGCGGTCCACCATTTGTTGATCTTTTTGTCGTTGGCAAGCCGAGTTCGTGAGCATTCGAGGGAGTAAACGAAAAGTAGAGACATGGCACTCGCCTTACTGCCACTCGCAATATTATTGCCTAATCCTACAAAATATGCATCATTTTTTGACGCATGAAACAGCACTTTTATTTTATTTTTCTCTTCCGAACGCTTTGTCACGCCCAACTGAAAACTTCGACTTTCTACTTTTTTTATACAAATATTCAACAGTTCCGAGCATGTATTCGTATTTAATCCATAATTACTAAGTGATCGATTTAAAGCTTCAATTCTCATCTCATTTCTCGAGATCCCAGTTATTTTTGAAAGACTTTCAATTATGAAATCCAAATTATTCTACGATTGAAACAATTCAACATTTTTATAAACAAATATATAAAGTATTGAAATTAGAATTCATTTTTTTATTTTTAATTTCAGTAATTTTTGATGTGGATCATTGACTCTAAACATACGAAAATTTTAAGTTTAAAAGTTAATTATTATTTTATCTCAAAATTTAAATAATAATTCCAATGTTTTTGTCCAAACTTAAAACGTAAGAATTTTTTATTCTAATCAGTAGAGCTCACGATTTACAGCGGCATGTTGTGTGTCGCCCTGGAAACTTATACAAACAAATAATAATACAAGTAAAATAACTTTATATTCTTTTTCTCTATTCTTATTTCTCTTCTTCAGCCAATCACAATAAATATTCAAAGAAATATATCAAAACATTTACATTTTATCTTTTGTTAAAAAGACTGAACCGTGAACTAGCAGAATTTGTTGTGATAGAGAATATCATAAGGGTGACAACACCATGTCATAATTTGAGAAAGAACGTTACACATCAACTGAAAAGTTCGATAGTGCAATGTAAACTTTAGCAAGTGCTGCTAAACAAGGTACTCTGTTTTGTAAGGCACTCAAAAATGTAATTACATCAGCTTGAATTACTTCACGAAATAAAAATATTACCTGCAATTATTTTTTAAGTTATATGATTTAATCCGAATATTTATATTTTAATAATTTCCTATCAGAAATTAAATAGTAAATATTAATTACTCATTTTAATATAGTACATTTAAAATTAGCGGTTTAATCTTTAGCAAATGTGCATTTTATCCATAATTCATGCATAAGGAATTTAATTAACCTTTTTCTCAAAAAACGATTCTATATTAAATTTATATTATTCTTAACAAAATTGTCTATATTTTCTACGGGAACCATATTTCATTTAAAATCTTTTCAAGATAAAATGCTAGGGTTGGTAAGTGCTACAAGTTTTTTTATTCGTTTCATTGTATACTCTTAGTGACGCTGCATCATAAAGCCAATAAAAAAGGCAATCAAAAAAATTTTGAAATTTTTGGCAATTTTATTTAAAATTAAATTTCTTTTACGTCTTAGTACATTTTTTATTTTTTTTGTAGATTGAAGAAATAAAAGCTTTTTGATTATAAAAAATATATTTTGACGTGATGGATTTTAAATAGAAATTTGAAATTTTTATATATTTGGCTTTATAAATTATGTCCTCAAAATTGTGGTTCATAATTATCATACATTGATCTAGACTGAAGTTTTCTATCATTTACGAGTCCTTTCAAGTGGTATTTGTGTTGTCTCTTCAAAATAGATGACACTTGATATAATTGGATCGATATTATCACAGAATGATGTATGTTGTAGAGAAAGAGTGATTGCATACGGATTCCACAAAGTGAATAAACATGACTGGGATATTATATTACGAGAAAGGAACTGCTGGCAATGTACTACTTTGCACAACACATCGTATACGACAAGAATTTTTTAATAAGAAGGGATCAAAAAACCGTTACTTTTATGATTATTAAGAACATTCAGACAAATCTCGTTCGAATTTTTATTGCAATCACATTTAGAGTCATTATGACTCTCAGAAAGTCTTCAATCGTTTGTCATATATCTAATTGGTTTTCTTATTTCTCTTTTTAATCATGATTATTCGAAGAATTTTTCTAAGTCATTTTTTAAAATATTCAACTTATAAAAATTATTAATTAAAAATAATAATTTTTACCATTTCTCAATAAATCCCAAAATAATAAAAATGTCATCAAATTATTAAAAATGCATTTAATTTAAATTTTACTAAAAAATATTAAACTTAATTTTAATTGTTAAATTGAAAATATGAACTTATAAAATGATTTTAATTATGTTCGAATAGTCAATCACTTTAAATTTAAATAAAAAAATACCAATTTCCATCTGGGTGGGAAAATCACCATTCTAAATTCAACATACTTAAATCAATTTACAGTATCAATACATTTACACATTCAAACAATTTAAAATATTCCTCACAATGATGATAAAAAACTAAATAACTGTACGATTTCAAACTTGGATAAATTTCTTTAGTGAGTAGGATACGATAAAAAAATACCAGAAAGATGAAAAGCACTCTAAAGGCAATGCAATGTCAAAAAACTTTTAAAAAGAAAGTTTTTAAAGTGAAAAAATATTATTTTGATAATGTTAATTGAATTGCTTTATTTCTATTACACAAAAAGATCATTGTAATAAAGTTCCTCTTAACTGCCACCATCTATTAACGTCCAAATATTCTGAATTTTGTCAATTTCACATAGAAAGTTTCTATCAGCCACCAATTTCTGTTAATTACCATTTTAAAAAATTCTAAAGTAGGGCCCAGTACAGCATTAAGACTTCTCCCTCGGAGCTCGTTGAATGATGATGGTATGTGTGAGATTGATGTGGTGACAATTGATGAAACCATTGATCCCGGATCGAGACACCTCCGAAACATCCAGATTTTAAAGTTTTTGTGATTTTTAAATGATTGTAAAGTTCCTCTTAACCACCAGTTTTTTTAAAAAATGGCGATCAACATAAATTGGTGGCTGATAGGAACTTCCCATTTGAAATTGAGATAAATCTGAAGTTTTGGCGGTTAATAACGACTTGTATGGTTTTCAGTCGATTTCGTCGGCTTCCCGGCATCTTTATTTTGTTCCTTAGTTTCTTAACTGCCAAATTTTTGTCAGGTCCCGTTTCGGACGGTTACGAGGAACATTACTGTATATTCTAATTGTTATCAAAAGATCAACCGTCATCATCAGATTAATATAACAGTGATATATTTGAATTTAGATCATCAAAATGTAAGTGATGTTGATTGTCTTCCATTTATGTTTTGTTATATCTGTTTATAATAGTCAAAAGTAGGTAATGATAAAATTGTGACACAAAATAAAAACTTAAATAATTTATGGAGAATTTTCGGTGTATATAAAAATATAATTAAAAAAATCATTTATCAATAAAGAAATAGTTATGTTAAAATTTGATCAAAAGTATATCATTATAATGCTATTTAATAATTATCAATTTAAATCAAAGATCGAAAATATCTTTAGATATTATTATTATTCAATTTCTCACATACTTAATAAATTAAATTTTGATCATTTCAAAAGCGAATTAAATATACAACCCATAACAAAAAAATAAAAAACAAGATAGATAATAATTATTATTATATTATTGGTTTTATTTTTACTGTTACCTACATTGAGGGAATCAGAAAATGAAAAAATATAATATTAAACATAATAAAAAATATTTAATTTTAAAAATGTGTCTAGATCAGGTAAGATTGAAAGTTTGTTAAGTGGTAATTATATCACTCCAACTGGCTTATGATCCAATTCAGTTTATCCGTATCAATGTCATGAGTATGACGCCCCGTACATCGGAGAGATTTTTTTTGATCTCTATAAAAGGATTCAGGAATAAAATCAAAAAGAAAGTGATAGTAAAATTGCTAAACATAAAAAATATTTTAAATACTGAAGTTGAGTAATTACTTATATTATAAGTAATTTTAATATTTCGTATTCAAAATTGAATAATTACTGGGAGAGAGTAATGTTTGAAGCATTGATGATTAAATCCTTTGATAATAAAATCAATATCTTTTTCAACTTTATTGAGAGTATTTTTATTTAGTAATAGCATAATGAATACATAAACTGTAATTTTGTATATAAATTTCCACATATAATTATTAATTTAGTCTGGTGATGATAATTGATCCGTCGAAATTAATTATAATATAATATGTTGATTCTTTATGTTGTTTTAGTAATAATTTATCATCATTTCTCGAATGTTTGTATGAATTTCCTTTATATATTCATTTTCTTTAATTGTATGACTTTTCAATATTAATAATATCTTTATTTATTACAATAGTTTACCTTAACCTATACTGATGCTACCTATTCTATCTACTATGTGTCAACGCCTATATTATGGCTCTCTTTTTTGATCTTTGAAATTCATTCTCTTTATAACAATTCTCGGACAAAAAATAATTATTTGTCTTGATTTCTTTATCTCGTTTGGTTCATCAATAGAAGCATAGAATATAATTAATTTTTTATTCTGTTTATTAACTAAAAATTATTTGAAAAAACAAAAACTAATTGTTGTTTATAAAGTAATACGTAAATAATGACTACAGTGGAAACTCTTTATCATCACACTTTTAAGTAGTTTCTTTAAGTGTGACTATATTGAGGTTCCATGGTATTAATTGTTAAAATTACATGCACATCGTCTCAGCAATTAGTTTTGAAAATTATTTTCAGAATTTATGTGGACATTTTATCAGATGCCGCACAAAAAAATCTAGAAAGACAATAAAATGTATCAAGAAAATACTTCTTCATAAAAATAACAGTCTCTCTTATATTTTAACTTGTTAAAATTAGGAAAACGTGGCAAACTTCCGTATTTCTAGCCAACATAATTATAATACAATTATAAAAATCTTTTTAACTCTAAATTTAAAATAGAAAGTTTAAAAATCTATTTGAACAAAAATTTACAAATCATTCGAGGTTTATACACTAGAAACCTTAATAATTTAGAATGTGATATCTGAAATAAATTGCTACAAAAATTAAAGATTCTTAATGGTTTTTTATACATTAATGTAAAAAAACAATTAAAAAGGATATCTTTTGTAAAAAAATTAAAATTTATAATATTTATTCCAAAGAATAAAAAAATAGGTAAGATAATATAATTTATACCAATAAAACTTAAATGAATATTATCTTTTTTTAGTAAAATGAAAATAATTCAATATTGTAAAATTTCAACTGAAAAAATAACTTAAAAACTTTTTTAATAAATAAATTATCCAACAAAATCTTTTTCTAATCAAACAAACAAAAATCTCAGTATTAAAATCAACAAACCTCCCACAATGAAAAAAAAATCTTATTATTAAATTCTCAATATCAATAATTTAACAATAAAAAAATCATAAATAAAATAAATTTGTTTATATAATAAAATTTGTAAATCGAATAATAATTAATTAACGGACAAGAATTGTAAAAAAACAAGCACATAAAAAACGTATGTGTATTTCTTTATTTCCTTTAAATTTAAAACAACAAACATTTTAACCGCATTTTTCAAAATCGATTAAATATTAATTCAAAATAACTAACAAAATTTTCTCGGGTTTTTGGTTTCGATTTTTTACGAATTGAAACAAAAATTTTATTTTTTCCGAAACCGATGTTTTACGATTCTCATTGCCCAATCGATTTAGATGTCTGATAATCGTTATTATGATGAAGTCGGAAATCGGAAACTGACAACAAACAATCGAAAAACTTCAAAGTAAATCGAATATTTTTTGACGGGTTTTAGATTTTTATCGCTATTTCATCAGCTATCAGCAAATCGCTAATCGATCCTCATCGTTATATTCGGAGATCATGAAAAACGTCAATCGATCTCCGAATTCTCAATCGGGATCGAATTATCGACCGGAATCATCGGTGTCGATGGAGTTCCTCGACATCCCGCTTCCCAGAGATTCGCCGGACGCGAAAATCGCGGCGAAAAACGGTCGAAAACGCCCCTACAAACCGTCCAATCGAATCGACGACGACAAATCGATCAATTCCAAGAAGAAACCGATCGTCAGTAATGATAATGTGCCGGTGGTCGGTGGGGCGGCGACTCCGGTCGTCGGCCGGGTCGAGAACGCGATTCGGCTGCCGAGTATCTGCGGAACGCGCTCGAAAAATCGATTCGGATCGACGTGGGGCGAGCGGTCGGTGAAGTCATTCAAAATCCTGGCGGAGGTGGGCGAGGGCACGTACGGCCACGTGTTCAAGGCCGTCGAGAGGCGGACGGGCGCCATGAGAGCTCTGAAGAAGATCCGATTGGAGAACGAGAGGGAAGGGTTCCCGATCACGACCGTGCGCGAGATCAAGATTCTCCAGCAACTGGCGCATCCGAATATCGTGAGGTTGAGTGAAGTCGTGACCGATTGTGATTTGCGGGCCGGTGTCAACAACGACAATGGCTTCTATCTCGTGTTCGAGTACATGGACCACGATTTGTTCGGCATTCTCGACTCGGGCATCTCCTTGTCCGATATGCAGGTGGCGTCCATTATGAAGCAGATCATCGACGGGCTGTGTTATTGTCACAAGAGAATGTTTCTGCATCGCGACATCAAGTGCTCGAATATTCTCGTTAATAATCGGTAATTTTTTGGTTTATTTATTGATTATTTTAAAGGGAATATTATCATTATGATATATCACAGAGGCGTTTTTGATTTTAATTGTCAATTGTGCCATTGGACGTTTAAATTTAGGACTGTATTTTGGTACTTTCACGCGCGTGTTAGATATTCGTTTTTGCACATTATCTTCATTTAAGTGACTCAAATGTCTCTCTTGTTTCGGCTTAATTACACATTTGATACTGCTATTTTTAATAATTTCTTATATTTTAAAAAAATATCGATTTTTTTTAAATTATCAAAATTGAATAATAAATAAATTTTATTAAGAGAAAAAATATTTTAAAATTATCAATTGTTATATAACATAATATTTAAAAATTCCAAAAATATATTTCAGAAATAAATTAAAATATATTATTTAAAAATTATCAAATTTTTACTGTAAGAAAATAATAATTTATTAAATTTTTTTAAATTTAAAAAATAGCATTATTTAAATAAAGACTTATAAAACATTATCTTCGTATAATTTTTTAAATTGTCTCTGTTCTTTCAATCAATATAAAACATTTGATTCTGTTATTTTTTAATTAATTTAAAAAATATTTAATAAATTATTTTAATTAATTTATTAAAAATGTTTTATAATTTGGAAATAAAATATCGATTTTTTAAATTATCAAAATTGAATAATAAATAAATTTTATTAAGAGAAAATTGATTTAATTCCGAGAAAAAATATTTTAAAATTATCAAATGTTATATAACATAATATTTAAAAATTCCAAAAACATATTTCAGAAATAAATTAAAATATATTATTTAAAAATTATCAAATTTTTACTGTAAGAAAATAATAATTTATTAATTTTTTTTAAATTTAAAAAATAGCATTATTTAAATAAAGACTTATAAAACATTATCTTCGTATAATTTTTTAAATTGTCTCTGTTCTTTCAATCAATATAAAACATTTGATTCTGTTATT
>MQRK01178631.1:31862-43620 GCA_001938485.1 Girardia tigrina
TAACAAACGCCATTTTAAAAGTTTTTTATTTCTCAAAACATGTTTCGCCATTACAGCATCATCAGTTGTGAAGTAAATTTCAAATTACAAGTCATTTATATGGCACATTGACTATTACATAATAATTCTTTTTTTAATTAATATTAAAAGATTTTAATATGATTGGATAATTCACTTTGAACATTTAAGCATGGTTTTAAATGCTTTATTAATAATGACTCAGTGACTAGCCTCTCATGATGTGTCGAAATTTTTCAGTTCAATATATAAAGTCTAATATAAATATAATATATATATATTCAGTCTAATATATAAAGAATGAGTCGAAATTCCGAAAACATTGATTTATACCTCTGGTAATTTTATGTACAATTTTGTTTCTGGTATCTGAAGAATATCTAAAAAATTACCGATTCTTTGAAGGAAACGGAAATTAATTAATTCTTTAAGGTTAATAGAATAACAACTAAATTTTTTGACTAATTTCTTTATCTTTTTCGTAGTTATTATGCTTCGAAGAATCTCTTCCATATTCTTTTTAAAGTAAACATTTTTTTCATCCAAGAAGTTCAGTTAAGAACAAAACATATTTTCTTGATTTCTTGGTAATTTATTTAATCGAGCTGTCCTATTCTTATCGATAATAATAATTATAATTTTTTTAGTTAAAGAGAATTAAAATTATTATTATTTTTCATTTCACATTAGGGGTATTACACTTTCCCGCCTTTCCAATTTGGATTTGTAATTAACAGATGTAAGTCCGGAATAGCATTCAATTTTTTCTTGATTTCTATCGTGAAAAATTGCTTTATTCTTTAAATCTATTATCGGTTTTTTATTTGGTAAAGGTAATAAATATTTTGAAAAATTATTATTATTATTTATTCATAACATCGATTTTAGATTCCTAATATGCATTGCCATTACAGTCGACATTCTGAAAATGGGGCATTGTTTCTTTGGGGGGCATATTATTCAATAATAATTTTGATTTAATATTCATTTTATAAGAAAACTAAAACGAAACAATTCTAATATTCCTGCGATAAATTCTAATTCCGTTTTGTGTGTTGATTCAAAGTTTCAAATAAATATTCTGAGATGAACTTCAAAGGGTTAAATAATATATTTATGTATACAAAAAATTATCACGAAATATTACTAATAGATGTCTTAATATTTAAATTCAGTTGCAAAATCAGTTTAGTTGTTTCATCACACTATTTTCTTCTATATAACACGCACAATAATTAGCAGTAATTGACAATTTGGTGATAAAAATGTGCTGCACGATATTCACTCTGTGTGTTTTATCCATAAAATACAAATCGGTATTACAACTATCGAAACTTGTAAGATGAATTCTTTTGAATCACTCGCTTTAATCACTATTTGGTGATACTTTGATGTACGCCTATCTAGATTTTCGTCTACTTTTACTTAGTATATTGTCCTGAGCAATAGAATAAAATTTTAAAAATTACTGACAATGTCAGAAGAATTGTTCTGCTTTTGATTTTAGCATTGCATCTACCTATATTTTATATACATAGCCAGATTTTAACCAATGGTATTTTTATAAAATTTAATTTATCATTTTCCATTCTCAGACCGAAGAAGTACAAGATTAATTTTATTCTATTCCATTTGACTTCCTAGAACTATACCATTTATTCCTGTATTTGCGACATAACAATTTAGGCTGCCAGAAAACAATTTGTCTACAAAATTTATTGAGTTTTTAGTAAGTTTTAAAATTCTAAACAAAAAAAGGTAAACAAAATGTTTAAGTGGAAACCAGTACTTAATTCTGGTACGCAATAAAAAAATCTTATTCCTTAATTAAAAATTTTTAAGCCACTCAAAGTTTATTAATTTCGACGGTTTATCGTCAGAACAAATGATTTTTCAAACGAAATTTACTTATATAGTGCAGTTAATGATTATATAATCAATACGTCATCAGTACATCATTTAAAATCTCAACAAAGTTATAGAAAATGCAGTTTGAACGTTAATTTTAGGACCCAAAGATCTTATATATAACGCTTCACATGTCACTCTCCCAATAATTTTTAAATTTCGTTTGAAAAATCATTTGTTTTGACGATGACGGTTAAACCGTCGAAATTAATAAACTTTGAATTTCTTAAGAATTTTTTTGATAATTTACCAATTTTATTTCAATTTATTTGCAATTATTCCTTAATATTTTTCAAATTTGGTTTTTCCTTTCTTTTTATTAGCTTTCTATATATTTATACCATTTCCAACCCGGTAGTGTCATTTTCCAAATCATTAACATAATTTTTTAAATATTAAAAAAATATTTTTTTTTCATTTTTATAAAATATTAAAAAAAATTATATATTTTATTTCGTATTTACTCTTTACTTAAATGTAAATATTTTTTGCTTCCTAATTTAATTCAACTTCAACTGCTTACATCCATGTCTTAAATTCATGTCTTACGTTAAAATAATAGGGCCATATAAAGACAAAGAATATTAAGAATATTTATTAAATCTTCACAAAAATATTTTAACTGCCACATCGTTCTTGCCCTATTCTCCAGTATCCGCATCATATATTACTGTAATTTCACTCAATAACCTCACCAATTACTCCCATTATCAGGTTTCCTAGAGTACTTTCACCAAATCGCACACAAGCAAACTTCTTGATCTTTGAAAAAACATTTTCTAAGTCTTTCAGAATCAATTCAAACCCATAAGTAATTCCCTCAAGATCGTTTCTCCTGTGAATTTTCGCATTGTCCATTAGAATCATTGACCGTCGTAAGTGTTCTCTCTAATTCGAAATATATTGACGACACCTGTTAGTAATGTGGAGCAAAAAATATTTACATTTAAAATTAATGAAAACAAATAAGTATTTTTAAAAATTGAATCTATATTTCAAATCAGTTCAAAATAAAACATGATTTCCAAATGAAAAATTCTCAAGTTAAAATGAAAAAATTGTATTCCTTTTTTTATGGAATTTAGAAACCTATTTTTGAAGGCCTTTACTCAATCAATTTTCTCCAAACTTTGCACACTTAATAAATGAGGACAATAAATGATTATGCGAAAATTTTATCAAAAGAACTTTTTAAGGTCACAGAATTAAAAAAAAATTGAAAGTTTGGAATTCCAGAGCGATATTAATTGAAAAGGATCTACTTATAAATTATATTACGCAAAAAATAAATTGAAAAATAAATAAAGTCCAGTAAACTGATTTAAAGTGTAACTAGTAAATACAAATTTTTTTTTATCTTTAGGCGGGCGGGTAATATAATTTTTTATTTTTCTACTGTTTTTTACAAGCCTTTATTACGTTTCATTTGTTTGTCTATCTGGATGCATCAAATCTTGCGATCGAAAATTCACCCACTTCCCGTTCACCTAGCGACATGAAACTTTATTCTAGGTGAAAAAACAAATTTTCTTCAAAAATTTTGAAAAAAAATAATTTTTTTTGCAAAAAAAACACTTACAATTATCTACAAATTTATACACTGTATTACATAACAATCTTTTCGTTTATTTTCATGAATGAAATTAAAACTCTATCAAATTACCAAATAATAATAATTATTATTCACCCCTTCCCGTTCACCTAGCGATATGAAACTTTCAGGACTGATATATTCTTTTTTTTTCTAGGTGACAATACACTTTTTCACTGTCACTGCTCATCTACCGCCTTTAGTTTGACCGCAAAAAGTAATTAAAGTGTCGTTCTCATGTTTTCCTGAGTAGTAGGCTTTGAAATTTGCTACATCTAAATACAAATAGAAAGCGGGTTTTCGCCTAGTAGGCTTTGATAATTCAGTCAAAAAATGTGGGAAGTGGGTGAAATAGATACAGAACCGCAAACAAATGACAAATTATAAAAGCTTGTACACCAAAAATCTTTTTGGTATGATTGAAAATATTTTGTTAATTAAAACTTTGTCGCCAAAGTAGAGTTCTGTCTGTATAAAAAATGAAAATAAAAATATTTTTTTGGTTTACTAGTATAACTTTTTTTAGAAAAAATTTTATCCAGAAAAGAAGATATTAAACGTGTAGTAAATGTTTACCTATAATTTTGTGTTCAATGGGAGGGTAAAAAAATTTTCAAATATCTCACAGAAATTATACTATTTTCAGAGAGGTTAAAATCAATTTATAGTCGCGATTCTGGTAGGAATTATTGAATTTGTAAATGTTTCGTTCTTTCCATAACTTCATAAATATTGAAACCTCCACCAACCCCCCAATTAACATGCCCCAGTTTTAGACGCTCGTCAGTAATTCTTATCTTTCACATTATTAAATGAAAACCGATTAATTAATTTCGTGTTTTTTCATAATAATAATGGAGAGAGTTTTATCGGTTTTATTTGGTAACGCAGAGGAGAAGTGAAAATTGCCGATTTCGGTCTGGCTCGTCGGTTCTATGCCGACAATATCAAACGGCCATACACGAATAAAGTGATCACACTTTGGTACCGAGCGCCAGAACTACTGCTCGGCGAAGAGATCTATGGAGTTGCGATCGATGTGTGGTCAATCGGGTAGGCTCGATCGCGATGCAGTGGAGCGAGTTTTGAATCATCGTTTCAGTTGCATCATGGGGGAACTGTTCACCCGTCGAACGATGTTTGCCGCATCCAACGAAATGGACCAATTGGAGGCGATATCGAAGGTGTGCGGCACTCCCAATGCCGGTATGTGGCCCGACGTGTCTAAATTGCCGCTGTTTTCTTCGTTCCGCCCCAAATACAACTACAAGCGCCGACTGAGAGAATACTATTGCACGTGAGTCGTTGTTCACATCGATAATAATCGATTTGATTCGGTGTTCTCGGATTAGATTACCGAACAGTGCGCTCGAGGTGCTCGACTGGATGCTCCAACTGGACCCCAAGCGGCGTTGCACCGCCGAACAAGCTTTAAACAGTTTTTGGCTGAGGAAAGTCGATCCGAAGCAAGTCCCACCACCCGAGTAAGTGACCTTTCAATTATCGATTGTTTCGTTTGTTTTTTTTTTGATTTTTCGATTACACATTTATTCGTCGAATCTCTTTTTCAATGATTGATATCAATCAATCAATAAATCAATTTCTATTATCGATTTGTGTGTGTGTTTTATTGATCAACTTCAGTTCAATGATTATCGATTAAATAACAGTAAATTGAATTAATTCGATCGATTTTAATGTTTTAAGAACATTTCAATTTATTTTAATGATTCTATTATCGATCTTTGATTAATGCGGGTAAATTTTCATTGAATGATTTTGTTTTTCAAGTGCAAATTAGAGTTAAACATTTGAATATTGATTAATCGTTTCAGGTTCCCAAAAGACAAAGACTATCACGAATTGTCGTGCAAGAGGCGGCACAAGCAAAACCACTCGGACACCGGTTACAAATCATCGAAGTCCAGCATCAAACCCCAGCCGAGCAGCAGCTCCAACAATTCTGAAGAGATCTCAGCGGCAAATCATCCGTCTTTCGAGTTGCCGGAGAACGTATTGACAGAGTTGAAATCAAAGCTCAGTAAATTGTTCCCGAACTCAGAGAAAATCGAGGACATCTTCAATACCTCCAGTCTTTCAAAGGGTCAGTTGGAACAGATGCTCGAGCCCTACATCAAAGAAATGATCAGTAATTCTCAGAACGGTTTCGTGTTCCCTCCATCAGACCACAACAAACCAGTCATAGAAAACAATCAGTCAGATTTTGGTTTCAGTGCTACAGATTCCAATGATCCGTGCCATTCTATCAGTCCAAAAACTTTGTTAAAGAAAAGCTGTAAATATGTATAAAATGTAATGAAAAAAATAACTCTGATTTGAAATATATTATCTTTAATTTGTCTTTGTTTTCATTTTTATTGTTTTGACCAAATAAATTGCTTTTACAAATTGATTTGGCATAATTGTACTCCATTGGTTATTTGTTTTTATATTTTGGTAATTATATATATATAATACTAAAAAATGTTAATATAAGAAAAAAAGCATTTATTTTAATAGGTTGTCATTGACAACCTTCCGAGAAGTTAGTGACGTTTTTATTAATTGTAATTTTATTAACTTATTATAGTGATTTCACACTATTTTCCTATTCAGTCTCAAAATTTCCTGAATTAAGTTATAAGAAAAATAAGTAATTCAAGATTAATTATTTAATTAATTTTAATTTATCGGTTAAATTAAACTATAAAATTATAGTTTAAATTTTTTGTTTTCGAAAGTATCTCTTTGAGGTGATAGTATACGCCGTGAAACGTATATACCTATATGTTCAAACGTAGAGTTTTTTAGATTTGCGAAACATATTGAAATATTTTTCTGTTTTTGTTTCGTAAATTTATTGTCAACTCTGAATATAATAAAACTATTGATGTTGCTAAAATGATCGAATGCTTTTTTATTTTAAATATTAATGTTCAAACATTTATACCAGTCACATTATAGACTCAATATTATAAAATATATATTTTAAAAATAATTGAAGTAATTTATATTTTCGAAAATAATACTTTGCATATCTTTGAGCTTTCCTGACAACAATATTATGAAAACTACATTGGACAGTGATCTTATCAATCGTTGGTACGTTAGTTTATCCTCCAAATTGTACTATTTTCGACAATTTATTATTAATTTGTGGTTCCTGTTGTCATTTATCTATGAAATTGGTCGACTCTTAAAATAAAACCCTAGCAACAATTTGGTACTTGAAAAATCAATCTGCACCGTGAGTCAAAACAAATGTTGGATGAAAACACAACGTATCATCATTGAAACAACTCGAAGACTCGTTAAAACACCAAAAAAAAATATTGCTATTCTTTCCGTTTAATAAAATTTTTGAAATTGTATAAAGATTGCTATAATTATTAAAATTCAAAACATTATTTTTTCCATTTAATTTATTTAACCAAAACTAAACAATTTAGATTTTTTTAATAATTGTAATGTTAGCCATGTAATATATTAATATAATATAATAATGATACTATTTAATTAAAATTTTTTATATTTGTAATTTCAAAATTTCTTTAGTTTAACACAGACTAATTGTTTTTTTTAGATTTAGTCGAAACTACTTTTTTATTCTCTCAATAAACGAAATGCCTTGAAAAAATTCAATTTTAAGCGAAAAATTATTAGATTTATAATGATACAACATGTGTAATAATTTTTTTCACTATTCACAATCTCGCAAAAAACATTTTCCAAACAATTTTTAAGCTCGAATTTTATCTCTAAAAATACCGACCCAAAAATTTTCAATTTATATTATTAATTTCTAGAAAAAATCTTCCATTATATTTCCATTTCTAAAACGAAAATTTTTTTCCAAACAAAAATTCACAACTAATTGAAAATTATTGCATATGTTTGTTTCTTTTAATAATCATAATTAAACTAATAAGAGACGCATAATCTATTTAAAATCGGTTTCATTTTTTCTCGTAATTTTAGATTACAAACGCATGATTTCGAAATCGATTGTCTTTTTTTCCAAACAGAAAATGAATTTCATTGTAAAATAAACGCCGCTAGATTATTGGGAAAATAATTTAGCAATGGACAATCATGCTTCAGTTCATTCGTTAGACACAAACGATTTGTTAATGATGCGATCTCACCCTAATTGGAGTCCATCGAATGGAATTAGTAAAATCAACCTGAAAATCGAAAAATTGTCGTTGCCATCGTTTCCGCCGACTCAAGATTACATAAATACGAACACAAATTCGATCGGTCACGCTAATTTGGATAGCGACACTCGCCAGTCGATTAATTCCATGGAGAAAGTCAATTCGAGCAACTGCAAAGAGTTCTATAAGTGTCAATTGTGTCAGGAATCGTTCGTCACCAAACAGGCTCTCAAGCACCACAAAGACAGCAATCACAACGAGCGGAAAACATTTCGCTGTACGTTTAGCAATTGTCTCCGAGCGTTTACGTCGGCCAATTATCTGAAGAATCACGTCGATATCGAACACACGGACTCCATGGATCACAGAATTCCGTGTCCAAAGAAAGGATGCGGATTGATTTTTCCGAATAATTATCGTTTAAAACGACATATTCGACAGGATCATAAACGTTAGCGTTTTTTGTGGAATCTTTTTTTAATATTTATATTTAATTTGGTAAAAAAACTAAATTTGATCACAGTCGATTTTAAAATTACACTTCATTTAATCACACTCTTTGTTTGACATTGAACTTTTTGTAAGGTAGTTGATCTATTGAGAGAACCACAAGTTTCAAAGAAAACAAAACTTTTAAAGTCTGTATTAAAAATTACAGAAATTTCTTTTTAAAAACAAAATCATCGACGATAAGTACAAATATGAATATTTTAAAAATTAAATGTAATTATTATTAATTATTAATCCAGAACACCAATGAACTCAAATTTTATTGTCGCAATATATTTCGGTGGATTTTCCACCATCTTCAGGCTGAATTAACAACAATTCCACTGTCTTATATATAGCAAATTGATGATTATGCAAACATCTTGCGTAATAACTAATTAAATATTTTCAACAAATTGGAAGAGAGACTTGTTTGTACATTAATGGACGGATAATCAATAATGCCTCACAAGTAACTCTCCCAATAATTTTTAAAATTACTGCACAATATTTTAAAATTAGTTGTTTTCACCTCCGACTTACAACCCTTCATGTGTCCAGCAATATTACTCCCATTACCCAATCGTCCATGCTCCTGAATCCGTTTGCGGAGATGACGAGACGTCTCTCCGATGTATGTAGCGTTGTACCCATTACACAAAAATTGATAAACCAGATTGGAACGTAAACTCAAAGGAGAACGAGATTTATTGCTGAATATACTTTGAATTTTGTAAGATTTAGAAATGATTTTTAAATTCAAATTTTTACTATCGATTGATTTTAAAATAGACGATTTAAATTTTTTGTAACCTTCTGAATGAGGAACGATTAGCGTATATCCAATATTAGAATTATCATTAGATAATTTATCGGGTTTTAATTCGCCTTTACCCTCATGATCTTTATTCATTAATTTATCTATCGTCTCATTAGTTAGTTTCTCTAAAAATGATTTCGAATATCCATTTTTCTGCAATAGTTCTGTTAGTTTATCTATGCTTGCATTTTAAAATATTGTGCAGTAATTTTAAAAAAATATTGGGAAAGAGTTACTTGTGAAGCATTATTGATTATCCGTTCATTAATGTCCAAACAAGTCTCTCTTCCAATTTGTTGAAAATATTTAATTAGTTATTACGCAAGATGTTTACATAATCATCAATTTGTTATATATGAGACAGCGAAATTGTTGTTAATTCAGCCTGAAGATGGTGGAAAATCCACCGAAATATATCGCGACAATAAAATTTGAGTTTAATGGCGTTCTAAATTATAAAATTTTGCCATTATTTTTTTAAATTTCTTATTAATAATTATTATTTATTATAAATTATATATATTTTGAAAATATAATTTGATTTAAGCTTCTTTTATATAATTATTTGACATGTTTCGATGCTTACACACATCATCATCAGCAATATTTGAAATTTATTATTTGAATATCTGAATATTTCAATTGTTTTAATTAAATAATATGATTTTAAAAGGTGTATTAATTTTAAATGTACAATTAAAAGAAGAAAATACTGAAGAATACAAACAAATCATCAAAATAGCTTATTCCGAAGGATTTAGAGCTTTTAAGAAGAGTATTTGTAGAAGAGTAGTGTCAACGTAGTCTCTGTCACATCTGTGAGATATTATAGAATTAAATTTAAAGTAATTAAATAAAATATTGCACAATCAACAAATTTAGAATATTTCTAAATTTGTATTATGTAACTATTACGGGGTCGAGAGCTGAGTTAACCTTTGACTCTCCATTTATTCTGTATATAACTGATGTATGTGTGTTTGTGATTTAGTGTATTTAAATATATTTTAGTCCAGATCTTTTGTCTTCTAACAACATCCAAAGTTCAAAGTTTCCTCTCAAATAAATCGAAAACAGTTTGTAGATTGCAAACTAATCTGATATATAAATTTAATTGTCACGGGTGTCAAAATTCGTACATTGTAGAGGATTAAGAAAGGGAGAGCAAGACTCTGAGAAATCGCTCCAGTAGTCAAGAGTAATCTACTACCAATCCGAAGCAAGAAAGCTATCATGTACTATGGTTCAGAAAACTGGCGAACTAACGAAACTCTGATAAAGAAATTAGAAGCATTATACAATATGTGCACGAGAACAGCACTAGGCATCGACAAAAGAGAGAAAGTCAGGATGGAGACAATTAGTATTGAACTTAGTCACCCAATGGACATCGTTGCCAGAAGACGGCTCCTGTTCCACGTTCCTCTGGCAACCGTAGAAGGTCAGGAATGCGTACAAAGAATACTCTCAGGTACAATAGAGAGCGACTCAAAGATCGGAGGACGGAAAAAGCAAAAACTATCGGAATGCCTGCGATTCAATGTGAATTGGTTGTTCGGAGAAACCGCCAGTCTCGACAGTGTTATTACTCTGCTGCAGAGTGGTGCTCAACTCCGAATGCGAGATAGACTCGATTATCTAATTCGCTATGCGAACACAGTAGGAAAAAAAAACCACAGACTTGCCAAAGCTAATCAATCCAAGGATGAATACAGTTCGTTGCTATCTCGAGAACTGTAACAAAGGATTTGCAGAGAAAAAAGGACTGAATCGTCATATTCGTGAAGATCACCAGAAAATTATACCGGACGCAGAAAAGAAAGCATATCAGTGCCCATATTGCTGAAAAAGCTACTACGCTCAGGGGTGGTTAATAAGCAATTATTGGAAAGATCATTCATCAGCAAATATTCCAGAAGAAACAGTTACCAAGACTAAAAAGAAACCTCGCAAACCACAGAAAGACAGCAACATCAGAGAAAATGAAGACTTACCAACAAGTACCAGAACATTTCAGGTACCAACCGTCGGTGCGAGCACATCAACTGTTCCCCAAGAAGCGATCTTCTCAGAAGTACTGAGTTTCCGTCTAACAGACCAAACGGCAAAAGGAAACTTCAGATGTCCTTTCGCTGGCTGCTCCAAGTCCACGGGATCGGCCAAAGGAATGTTAAACCATGGAACATCCGACCATGGTTGGTCGTTTCACACTTGAGGACAGAGGAGAACTTGTAAGCGGTAAGCTGACGACCCCGTAGGAGGCCTATCGGGGTACTGCTAGATTATTTAGTGGGTGGACCCTCTAAAGAGCCTACGCCTTAATACCATTCGAAAGAGATGGGAGGCCCACATTGGAGAGACAATTCATCATCTCAAAACCCGGATTAGTGAGCACTCGCAAATGAGTCGATCGAGTAAGGTTCTTGATCATTGGTTATGCTGTAATGATAGAACCTCATCCATTTCAAAAGATGAGTTTTCTGTTCTACAAAAAGGATTCGATTCACATTACGAACGCCAGTTTTGAGAATCTCTACTAATAAGACACTACAACCCATCAATCAACATTCAGAATGAGTAAAGTAAGGTTATTTCAATACTTAAAAATTTTAATTAAAATATGTTTTGCCATTATTACTCAATAATGCTTTAATAAATTATAATATACTAGCGCGCTCGGCCCGCTTCGCGGCCCTCTCTTGCCGGGGGTTCAATTTTTTTTATATTATAAAAGCCCAAGTCACTCACTGCCTGCCTCACTGCCTCACTAATGCT
>MQRK01178631.1:44393-62396 GCA_001938485.1 Girardia tigrina
TATATATATATATATATATATATATATATATATATATATACCGTATTCTCTATGCTTTAGTATCCATCCTGTAACTTCATCGATTGTATGTTTGGTTAGATTTCCACGGGTGTTTTTTATCATTCTATATTCAATGTAGTTGTTAATTTCTTCTCTTAAATAATCTTTGAATGGCTTATTTAGGACAATGCCCATCAACTGCAAATATGCAGTCATTCCCGCTGGAATGACAATAAGATCAATAACACTGGTTAACGAAATTTTTGAGATTTTAATATGATTTACAGTTTCTAGATCAATTTTCCCCATGATTTCGAATATACTATATGTTTCTCTCCGTTGGCTATAAAATATTTTATGTCAATTTTATTATTTTTTCCAAATATTTGCTGTATGTTTATATAAATATTAATTATAAATATAATTATAATTTATGAGTTCTTATAATTAATATATTGTCTTTATTTTATGATAGCACAAACTTATTGAATTGTTTTAATGCATAAAATATATAAAAATTATCAGATGGCAGTAGTTTGATTTCCCATTTATCATGTAAGGATCAGATGAATAGTATTAATTATTATGAAATGTACTAATTTTTCAGATTATTTCCTTTTTAATCCAGCCTTCAAATAAATAGGACTTGTAAAAATCATCCAGATAGGTTCTGTTACATCTACAGACAAGTTACCTTTCCCAAGAGAAAACTCAACATCACTGAATTAGTGAAGAAAAGCTACCATGCTTACTTTGGCGTAAAATTAGGTGACCAGGAAAAAACGTTTGCCCTTCATTTTTGTTGCCAGACCTGTGTCAATAATCTCCGTGGATGGTGGAACAAATCGAAGGACTCTCTCCCCTTTGCTGTTCATATGATGTGGAGAGAGGGTAGAGATCACTTTACTGACTGTTATTTTTCCTAGGAAAATCTTGAAGGTAAAATAAATAACATGAACATTCAACTTTATTAGAGTACATTTGACCAATAGTATGTTTTATAGGTGTGACAACTAAGAAGAAGAAGCACGTTGTGTATCATGATGTACCCTCCGCTCAGAGACCTATTCCACATGGTCCTGTGTTGCCAATTCCTAAACCTCCTGACTCTTCTTCCACTTCATCATCATCAACCACTGATGTATGCAGTGAAATCGATGCTTCAGAAGAATCATAAATGGACTGCAAGCAGCCCAGGCTATTAACGTAGGCAGAGCTCAATGATTTGACGAGGGATTTGGGTTTGTCGAAGGATTCTTCACAGCTGCTGGTATCGCGACTCAATGAACATCATTTGCTGTCGGCAGATGTGACTTACTACTGGTATCGAGATCGTGAGGAGTTTCGCCAGTTCTTCACAATGGACGAAGAAGCATCTTTATTGTGTACTGCAATAATATTGGTGGTCTAATCACAGCATTGGGTGTAGTGTATCAACCTAAAGAATGGCGTCTCTTTATAGACTCCTCAAGTCGCAGCTTGAAAGCAGTCCTCCTCCTTAATGGTAAAAAAAGTAAAGTGTTCCTGTTGGCCACTCAGTTCAAATGAGCGAAACGTACAACAACATAGAGCTTGTACTAAACTCTTTGAATTACAAGAGTCACGAGGGGCTCATTTGTGGAGACATGAAGGTAAGTATTTGATATATTTAGCGTTTCATTGAATCTATAATTTTTTGACATTTATTGTAGGTTGTGGCACTTATTCTGGGTCAGCAAGGCGGATACACAAAAAACCCATGCTTCTTGTGTATGTGGGACAGTAGGGATGACCAGAATCATTTCATGAAGAGTGCCTGGCCAGCCAGAGATGAGCTTGTACCCGGTTCTCACAACGTACTATCACAACCCCTTGTGGATCGACGAAAAATTATACTCCCGCCTCTTCACATCAAGCTTGGGCTGATGAAAAATTTTGTGAAGGTACTTCACAAAAAATGGCAAAGCTGTCATTTTCTTGAAGAAGAAATTCCCAAAAGTCTCACGAGGTAAAGATACTTAAGGGAATCTTCGATGGACCGCAGATAAGATAGCTCATGAAAGATCCCAATTTCGAAAAATCACTTACGCAAAAGGAGAAAGGTGCATGGACTGCCTGAAGTCGATTATCCAAAATTTCCTGGGCAACCACCGCAGCGAAGACTACCAGAGAGTTGTTACTGATCTGCTGAAGCGTTTCCAAGCACTAGGTGCTCGCATGTCTATTAAGCTCCACTTTCTTAGCTCTCATCTGGATTACTTCCCAGACAACTGCGAGATTACAGTGAGGAGCAAGGAGAGAGGTTCCACCAAGATATACGAGTCATGGAGGAGCGCTACCATGGCAGCTGGGACGTGAATATGCTGACCGATTATTGCTAAAGCCTGTAGAGAGACTCGCCAAATGCCTCCCATGCCCACAAATCCAAGAAGAGACAATTTATTTCATCTTAACTTTTCCTGAATTTAATGTTTTACATGACAATAGAAAAATAGCCTGTAAAATGTGCATTTAAATAAATTAAATTGTGTGAAAACAGGGCCATACGAGAAAAACCAATAACATATTCGGCATCAGTATGCCAAAATATTATATAAGCTTGATGTGTGGATGCATAATCCCATATCAGTAATCCCCTCTTGCCACTTCAAAACACCAATAGAAAATTTAAATCAATCCATTTTTAAGCACACTTTGGGTTGACCAAGCCTTTTCAGATTGTAAAACATGTATACCATTGTTCTTTCTTACAGTATCCTTTGTGTCCTTGACAATGACAATGGGTATGGTTTTTGTGCCATCAAGTCTTATGTCAAGGATACATGCAACTCTTGAAGATTCATAGCCAGTTGATGGTAAATGTATTGATTTGTTTCCTCGAATATCAACTGTAGCCTGCAAATTCTCACCATAAAAGACTGCAGTTTCATCCATTGAAATGCAATAATCCGGTGGATATTCACTTATATTAAATTGTTCTATGAAAGCATTGCTTCTTATTGATCGATCTACAACTATTTCATTGCGCAGTTTAAATAAGGATGGGGATTTCCTAATGATAGTCCGTTTCTCTCAAAAAACTATTCAACCAATGTTCTGATGTCTTGAAATTGATCGAATCATCTGTTTTTACTAACTCTACCATTTTTTGAATATCTATTCTTTTAACAATTATTCTGTTTAATCTTCGATCTGTCAACTGTATATCTTCAAGTATAGGATGGAGGACTTTTCTCCCGCCAACCTCGATTATAGATGTTCTTCCTTGCATTACTGAATCTCTAAATTTAATTTCATCGGGTCCTCCAACGTTTTATCATTTGTAAATCATGCCTTATTCCACGACAAAACAATTGGTTAGAAGAATGAAGTTCTTTCGAGAATTTTAAGTCTAAACTCAATAGTATAGTTTTTTCTCGGACTGTGTTAGTCATGTTTTGTTTTTTAAAAAACAACAATATTTAAACAATTTTTTCGAGGAATAATGTATGTTATTTAAAATAAACACGATTTTTTGAAAAAATATTAGTTATTATTACTTTTTTTTCAAAATGTTCCACCACTTCAAAAAAAATTGAAATTTCATTTTTTAATGATTTAAAAAGCGGGTTTTTTTAATTCTTTGATTTTTTTTACAATATATTTTCTGGTAGCTAGTAATAAGGTAGAGGCTTGTATTAAATTTTTTTACAAAATGGAAGAAAAAGCATATGTGGCTTGTAATAAGGAGAACATCGTATTTATATATATATTCTATAATTATAAAAAAAAATAATAAATAAAAAATTTAATTTATATATATATATATATATATATATATATTTATTCTATAATTATAAAAAAATTAATAATTCTGGAAACTTCCAAATATTTTTTTATGTTACTTATATAATTAAATTGCAAAAAAAACATGTTAAATTACATTTATTGATCAACTTATAAGGGTTTCTACATAATTTAGACCCCTTGTCAAATATCTTGGAAAGCGGCTTAAATTATTTGAAATGAGGCTTAACTTTTTCGACAAGAGGTGTAAATTATGCGGAAAACCCTGTTTTACTTAAATAAATATTCTTCAAAAAATTTTGATTTTTTTAATAGGTCTCTTAGTAAATGAAAAACACGTTTTGATAAAACTTAAACATATATAAAATTAAAATTTAAATATTTTGATTTTAAACTACTAGAAAGCTTTATAATAAAAAGTTTCCCAACGATTAAAACGTAAAATGTTGAGTTTATTACTACTTAAAAACTTAATTTTATCTTAAAAAATATATAATTTTATAAAATTTAAAAGGTTTTAAACTATAATAATATATAAACATAATAAAAGTATAAATTCAAGTATTAACGAATAAAATAATGCTAAATAAAAATATTTAATATTGTGACAGCTTTGCTGTTTTGCTTTTTAACATAGTTTAAACATATATGATTTCAGTTTCGTAATTACCATCTTTTTTTGTAACTAAAACATCAAGTAAAGTAAGTCTATTATTAGTCTCAGTTTCAATGGTGAACTTTATGTTTGGATGTACTCCATTCATTATATAACTTAATTAAAAAAATATATTTGTACAATATATTTGTATTTTCGGCCGATGATAATTTTAAAAAATTTTGTAATTTAATAAAAACTAATCATTTAAAGTTTTTGTTGAAACCTTTTGTTCTCTCAAGCGATCAAACACCCGAAGGCTTTCTATTTTGAACGAAACTTGACTTGTGAACAGTAATGATTTTATGAATGATTATTGTAGTAAATTTTTTTGATTGTTCACTATTTTGCAAAAAAATATTTAATTTTTAATGAAATAGATATTCATAATTGACAGAGGAAGAGTGATTTTTATTTATATCTCAATAAAACTATTAGGTAAATAAATCATTAAATACACAAAGTCAGTAATATTGGGGGATTTTCACCCCTCCCTAGGTACTTTAGAGACATTTATAGGGTGCAGCAAAAAAACGTTACAAAGTTTAATGCGTCCTAACACAAAGTATTGTAACGTATCCAAATAATTATTATTTTATCGGATTCTCCATGTTTTTGTGTACTAAGAACTGTATTATGAATAATATTGTGTGTTGACTTATTGTACTATCAGCATGTTGAATACACAGTGCAATTGTAGAGCTGTTTCATCTAGGCAAACGTTAATGTGAAATAGTTTGTTTGCCAGGTGTTTCAAAGATAATGGTCTCTCGTGTTGTTCCGCAATTCAAGGAACTTGGTCCCGATGATCGGCATCCAGCAAGTGGAAGAAAGCTCACCGTCAACACTTCTGCAAATCTCAAGGTCATCAAGAAGCGAGTGCAGCAAAATCCGTGGATCTCCATGAAAAAAAATCGCTCGTGAGACCGGTAACAGCGATCGATAGATGCGGTGAATGGCAAAAAAGGAGCTCAACTTCAAGCCCTACATGCTACGAAAAGTTCAGCTCTTCACGGAAGAGAACAAGCGTGTACGGCTGCTAAGATGCCGTCAACTCAAACGTCGGGCCGCTGGTCAACTATGGAAGCGTATCTTCTTCACGGACGAGAAGCTGTTTATTGTCGAACAAGGACACAACTACCAGCACGACAAGATCTGGTCCACAGACACTCCAGGCACCTCAGTCGTCGTCAAACACCTTCAAAATCTGGCATTGGTGACAGTGTGAGGGGAAATCTGCGCCAGTGGTATGATCCCTCTCGTTTTCGTCGAACAGCGGGACAAAATCAACCAAGAACTCTACCGACACGACATTTTCTAGACCAGCGTAGTTCCGTGGGCACAACAGTACTTCGGTGATGCTGATCGAACGTTGCAACAGGACTCCACCCCGTCCCACAAAGCGAAAACGACTCAAGCATAAAAATATGAGTAACGTTTTTTTGCAGCACTCTATAAACGTGTTTGTGGGATAATTTCAATACATTCATTAATTTCAACATATCTGGACTTCAGATGAATTTTTTTATCTATTATATAGTTGAGAACGTGGTTCTCTTTGCCTCTCCATCTGACACCATTCATTATCCATAATCCTACAAAACGTTTTAGTAATTATTTTACACTTGTTAAGAAAGACTACTTTTAATAAATTTTTAGTGAAAATCCAGACTGTTTGTAATTTATCCAGGCCATTAAAATATTAATGAATTGTAATGAAATCAAAAATATCCGAAAAAATAACATTTTTTCCGAATGATAATATCTTATTACTAGTTGAAACAGTTCTAGGGAAATATTTTTATTGCTTTTCAAATTGTATGGAGTCACTTAGTACAAAATCATTTATATAGATTTTATTTACAAATAACAGATTCCGTCCAAATAATGAAATTAAAGAAGTAGGTCGATGGGTTGCGTTTCTGAACCAAAAAATTTCATACTAAAACATTTTTTTATGATTTTTTTTATACTTTTAATATTTTTTTATAATAATAAATTAGTCTAAAAAATTAAAATTATGAATCAGTGTTTGTAAATTTATTTAATATAACAACAATAAATATTATTTTTGACAATTTAGAAATCCAACAGTTCTTTTCACAAATTTCTTTTACATTGAAATAGTCGAAATTTACTTTTCTGTCAAAATTATATATTTTGGAATCTAAGTACTAATTTTCAATTTTAACTCGTATCCGATTTTTTCAAAAATTGAGACTCATGATTAAAAATATTTCGATATTAAACTACTAAAAATTAAGAAGAAACAAAAATTAAACATTATTTCCGTAAAAAGGCAAACATAATTGCCTTTCTATTTATCTGATATTATGAGGTGTATCTCAAAGCACTCCAAAAACCCCTCATAGAGGTTGTCCAGCATTTGAAGCAGCTGTTATTAATCTGTCAAGCAATTGTGCTTCATGACAAACAGTAAGAAGTCGTGGCATCTATCTCACAGAAAATTTCTTCATTTTGAGCTCTGTGGTCATGAACTTTCAGGCATGTTGATAAGGACCGCAATCTCATTAACAATGACACCGTCAATGATTTCCTCTATTGCTTTTGTATTTTCCACAGTTGATGAGGTTGTTGGTCAGCCGCTCTTGACGTCATCCTCTAACGATTGTCGACCATTCTCGAATCTTCGTACTCACTTGTAGATGACACTTCGACACATGGTTGCATCACAAAATACACGGATAAGAATTGTGTAATGTTAGCTGGCATTGTGTCTTTCTTTCATAGACAATCAACAATTTCACGTTGTGCTCCACTACGTCTTCCATTTTTTTTCTGAAATACAAGAAATGAGAAATTCGTAAAACATTTAACTATATTCATACATATAGTGAGCTAATCACGTCTATCCTATTTTCTTATTGGTTGACATCTACAAGACCACAAAAACAAAGAAGCAGGTAATTGTAACCCATGCACATGCAGTCACAGTGAGTTGCTTTTTTCATGAACTTTTGAGATATCCTCGTATTACATTAAACATCTTCGAATCACTCAAATTAGTGTTTAAAGAGCTTTTTTAGTGTTAAAAATTATATGACCATCTTAATAAGGGCTCATTAAATATACTTGCTTTTTTTCTTGTTTAGTGTTTGTAGCCATACACATTAATTGGATAAAAATATTATATAATATGAAGAAATGTTTAAACAATTATTTATTGTTATGTCTCTTGGTACTATATTCCTAAAAATTTTGGAAATTCAAAATTATTACCGCTTATAGCCGGTCCAAATTTAATTGAGAAGAAAAAATGATCAGAATTCTGGTATTTACACTGTTCACTTTTTCGCCTGACAAACGTTCTTGTTTGAGAACAATTTAATAATTTCGTGGGAGGTATTTGAAAAATCAATTTCCAAAATCATTTTTACTCAATTTGTACATTTATTATAAACAATTCTCAAACAAAATTTTTAACTATTTTCTTTATTAATAATCATTCCGCAGATTTCTATCTTCCCATAATTTTTCATTTATTTAAAGTTATAATCAAATTAAATTCATATTTTTTATATTTTAAATATTTAATTTTTTTTAATCATATCCTTAAATTAATTTAAAATTTGAAAAATAAAATTTTACAAATATTAATAAATTTTTTTAATAGAATTCAAATTTTAATAAGATTATTATTTTTAAAAATACTGTTTTATCTGTTATCTGTTTTGATCAACTCATTTTTCTAAAAAAAATAATATTTTAATTTAAATGAATTTAAATTCAAATTTAAAATATTTAAGTATTATTCTAATTAATTTTTAAAATTTTCAATTTGATTTTAATTCAAAATAATCTTTTTTTAAAAATATTTAAATTTTGATCAGTGAATTAAAATTAATTAACATATAAATTTAATAATGAATAATTTTTCAATATAAAATTTTCTTACATTTTCACAGTCTAAAATGGACACAAAGTCGACCAGTTATGTGAATGAAAAGAAAGTAAATAAAAAATAGAATTTTATCCAATATTTTAAAATTAAATTTGAATGTGTTATTCTAATTTATGCTTCGTGTGAAAGATAATACGTTTTTATGGTGATTTTCTAAACAAAACCGCTATTTTTAGATTTGATGACATACTTAGTTATAAAATGCAATAAATTTATGCAATGAAATTAAAACATTTTAAATATTTTTACATAAAAAAACTATTTTCAGTCACATTGACATCTATTTCGACACCTTTTCTCGATGCTGCAATTTCTCTGTTCACTCTTTATTTCTCTCTGCTAATAAATAGGGAACTTCACAACCATACCCGCTCATATAAATGTTGACTGTGGACACGATTCCAGTGTTGAGGTTAGGTTTAAAGGATTTTCACAAATAAACGGAGCACCTATACTTATATTGTTATAAACTCTTTCTCAACAAATTTAATTTAAAACGAAGAAAAATGCTTATTAAAGTCAGTTACGATATCTCGCAAAGTTTCAATGTTGATCTCAACGCTCGTTGTAGTGATTTCTCGCTCAGACTTTACACATGTTTTTTTCCCAAGATACTCCGGACCGAATACTCGAGAGTTGTCAAATCTGATGAGCATGATAACGATATCAATCCAGTTGTTATACAGTGTGTTCCGATTAACTTTACTATACATTTTAAAATGATGCTACTTCACACTTTGCACAAATCGAAACTATTATTTTTCATACTTCACGAACAGTAACTACATATGTTAAACACATGATAAATAGTACTTTTTACTCAATCCTAGATACCTCAGCTGTAATTACACCTTAAATTGTGTACAGAAGTGAAAATTTTTCTAAAAATTCTAGGGTATCAGGCAAAGTCACCGAAAAATATGACTTTACACAAATTCGAAATCTGTCTCAATTTAAACGGAACATCCTGTAAATGCAATTTTGAACCACATCAGGGCTGTATCATGTCGAAATGGTACTTTACATACTAGAAGTAATATATTCCAAGTACGTCCATATTCTCCCCGGAGTTAACAATTTTTAAAGGTTTTTCCTGTGTATCAAATACCCGTGCATACCGTAACCGACTCTCCGGTCTTGGCGAATCTTTCGAATAAATGTCTACATTTTTGCGTTAAATGCTTGCTTAATGTCAAAAAGCCTATTGTCTGTTAAAAATCATTTTTCTGTTTTGGTTTCTTGTCAATCATTTAAAAAGCTCCTCAGATCACATTTTTCTTTTTATTTTGTTTGTTGGCTTTAATCTTTACCGTTTCTGATATTTAAACAGTGCCAGTTCCAAATCTTGTAACAGAATTTCCCATGCTCGTGTCTAAGAAACTCAAATGATTTTGAATGATTCTATTTGAGAGTTTTCCTCGGTTGTTTGATTTCGATGGATCATTCCTTTTGTACATTAAATATTCCTCTTGTTTCTTGTTGTCTTCTTACTTAAAGTTTTTTTTCATATTAAGAAATCTAGCATTTTGTCTATGATCACGTCCTAATTCATACGCTTAAATAACTTCGTCTTCCAAAGTCATTTCATATTTAACTGAACAATAAAAATCAAATAATGTTTTTTTGAAAAAAAGTTTTTTAAACAATATAGATATGCGTTCCATTTATTAAATATTTATAAACGAATTTTTAAAAAAGCATTAAAACATTGATCTAAATCAGGGGTCTCAAACTAAAGCTATAATGAGGGCCGTGTGTGACAAAAAAAACCATAAGGGCCGCATGACTGAAAAATTTTCATACAATAATTCAAACACATAAATCTAGATGTTAAAAGGAAAATCTGTAATTTTATAAAATACTAGACTGCTAAAGTTAAGGATCATTAGATTTTATTTTAATATTTTAGCATTCATTATGCTGCTTTCTTACATTAAAATACTAAAGTTAATGTTACTGTGAAATCAAGCCAATCATGATTTTAATTGTTAAATAAGTTTGGTTAAATTATAAATCTATGTTTTTTCGTTGCGGGCCGCATGCGGCCCGCGGGCCGCGTGTTTGAGACCCCTGATCTAAATTGATGCTTGATCTTTTTTTCGTTGAGCAACTCAATCGAGCATTTTAACCTTGATATCGGTCCAAAAGGTCTTGACACTGAACAAAATACTGTATTTTTCCGTGTATAAGACCCCCTTTTTTGTCAAAATTTAATGAACATTTAAGGCGAATTTTCAAAAATTAGTTAATTTTTGAAATATTTCTCCAACACAAAAGATTTCAATTTATTTTCTGGAAGGAATTAAGGTACTTTTTTGAACTTTTTTTCCAAAAATGCACACCCAAAAATAATGGGGGATCTTATACACGGAAAACTACGGTAATACAAAAAACAAAGGTGGTTAGATATTTTTTCGCCATCTTTATTTTCAAGATATTTTATTTGTACTTAATTTTTTGGTTTAACAATGTATTATCAACTGTAGAATTTTCGTGAAAACATTATCCATTTTTATTCCTTTTGTACCAAAATGCTTTTTCTTCTGTCATTTATTTGTATTTTTATTTAACAAGAAATCAATGGGACATAATGAACTGAACTCAAATCTGTAATAAAACGGTTAATTTTTTTCAAGAGTACTCTTAGATATATAACATGCAATTAATTACTATTGGTGATTTCTAGAGCAATTATTTTAGGATCTATGCATAAATTATACGGTAACAACTCAATAATGTGGCCAAGTTTTTGTCTTCTATTCCTAATATCTATCCAACTAATTAACCGATAATAAACGGCCATTTTTCTATCAAAGAAAACAAATTTCTAAAATAATTTACTATTTTATTAGATTATAAAACCATGAAACACTCCTATCTTACATCCGTGGATTGATCGTTCATCAAAGGAAAAACATTATTTGCAAATCCACAGAGAATTATCACATTCGTAGAATAGTCGTTGTACATCGCTTTAAACTAGACGTCCCTTTACGATTCTTTTACCCTTATTATTTCAATAATTGAATATAATTTCCTTTCCCACACATCTATATAACCTTTCTTATAATAACAAAAACGCAATTGTTTTATTTTTATTCTTGGCTTTTCTCCATCTCCTTCCATGCATTATAGGTATATAATCTTTAGTGTAAAACTAAAGATATTTTTTATAAATCTCATCAATGGGAATTTATATCCTTCAATGGTTTTTTTACTTATTTGTAAAAAAACTATCATAATGTGACTCAAGATGGCAAAGAATACAAATATCATTGTATCAAAAAAGCCTGGTCGTATAATTTTATTAGCCGCCTTTTTTGTTATTTGTACAAGAAAAATAAAAGTAAATAATTGAATAACTAAAAATAACAAAAGTTTCTTATGAAGATTGTTTAAATTTACTTACCATATTTTTTAATAAGTACGTTAAGTCTGTATAAAGTTATTTTAATATTTTTTTTGTATTTTAAACCCGCGTTCATTTATCTCTTTTCCTCTAGTATTTATCTTAACATTTAAAAATTTGATACATCAAAGTATTTTATTTATGAATTTCTATTATTTTTATTATTTTACTTTTCAATTTTAAAAGTAAAGGACTTCTTCATCTTCATTATTATATAAATAAATAAATAACAATTAATTTTTTTTATTTAAAAATCCTTTTTATATTATTAGTAGCGTCAAGTATTTGTAAGGGTTCCTTTAACCTTTAAACAATTATGAATGTGAGCATTTTTTGGAAAACTCATAAATTTTTAGAATTTTTAAAATTTAAAACTATCATATATTTAAATTTCAATAATTATAATTTTATCACATAAGAAATAATTGTATATATTAAGATTATGGTGAACTCGTTTAAATTTTTAAATTAAATAATGAAAGTTTCAAAATATTTAAAATTAAATATTGAAAATCCTTGCACTTTAAAATGAGTTTTAAATAACTTAAAATGGAATAACAAATCTCAACATAAAATAAAATGTTTTACAAATAAAATAAAAACATTAAAATAATTTTAAAGTAATATAAATTTTTTGTTGATTTAATTAAAATATGTTTTTACAATGGAATAAAATAAGTAAAGTTCAAATAATTTTAAAGAAACATATATGTTAATTTTTTAAAAAAAATGTTAAAATAACTTTTAATGGAATAGTAAATATTAAGAATCAAATAGATATTTAAATCCTGAACCGAAAGACTTTTAATACAATCATATTTTAAAATATGACTAACTTTGAGAATTATAAATTTGTAATAAAATAATATAAATTTAAACCTTGTAAAGCAATTATTTGTAGTTTAATTATATAGATATTAAATTTTTTTAATCTAAATCAGACAATATATTAAAATATAATATTGTTAAATTATTGTAATTAAAAAAAATGATAAATTCAATTCGTAAAAATAACTATATTAATAAATTACATATCAGTATTTATAATTCAGTATTGTATGTATAATCAATCTAGTCAAAAAGAAAACAAAAGAAAAAATCCTCAATTAAAATTTTTTTTGAATAATTGTTAATTGTTATAAAAGTAAAGTTTTGCGTTTTCATGACTTCAATTATTGATCACGAACCCAAAAATGAATAAACTAAAGATTTTTAATCTTGATAATTAAGTTTAATTTTAACTAAAAATGAATTTATTCTTTTAAAACCATATTTATTATTTTTAATATACAAACATAAAATTAATGTGGCAATTAAAATTCAATTTACCCTAAACAATTTCTCGAAAGTTGGTGTAGTCTTTCATCTTAGCAATTAAAAAAAGGAACAAAATGTTTATCATTTTTTTAATATTGGTCCTCGTACCTTTGATGGTTGGTCAATTAAAAGTTTCTTAATATTTCTTCCTTGGGAGATTATAAAACTAATGAATTTTTACTACATGTTTACTCAGTTGAATATATTTCAGTGTGATTTTCAAATTTTAAAATAAGTAAAAGCAAAACCATATTAACAGATTATAAAAAATTATTCGACCACCCCTGACATATGTGTTGACTGATAACAATGTCAAAGTCGTCTTATAGAATATTTATGAACGAATTTATAAAAAAAGATGAAAAATTGATATAAAGGGATGCTTGATCTTTTTTTCGTCGAGTAACTCAACCTTGCTATCGGTCCAAAAGGTCTTGACGCTTTTTGAACAAAATAATACAAAACACAAAGGTGATCAGATATTTTTTTCGCCCTCTTTATTTTCAAAATATTTTATTTGTACTTAATTTCTTGGTTGAAAAATTTGATCCTATGAGAGGTTATTATTAATCATTCAATTATTATAAAAATAATTCATCTTTTAACAATGTTAAATATTAAATTTATTAATGCTGTTATTTATGTTATGAAATACAAAACTTATATTAAATTTTGATTTATTGAATTTTGTAAAATTTATTTTGTAGATACATCAAAACCAAAGGTTTTCAATTTGTTAAACTTGAGTTCGTTTACAAATTGTCAATTTTATGTTTTACTTGGAAAGTGTTATATAAATATTTACCTTTGAAAGAGATCAAGAAAGATTAGGTAAAATTGATGATCATTGAATCTTTCAAAATTTATAAGGATATAAAGCGTCATAATAAAGTAGAAAAATATCAATAAAGCTAATTTAATAAAATAAAAATAAGAAAAAAAATTTTATATACAATTATTATTAAAATTATTATCATAATTAATTATTATCATAAATTATTATTAATCACCAATTCTTATAACGATCATAATCATCATTATTATTATTTTTTAATAATTTCAATAAATTTGTATATTTTTTTAGATTTTGTTTTACAAATTTTCATTATCACTTTCCAAAAGATTAAAGACGAACAATTAAATATATTTTCGCTTCTCTTTTCATATTCTTAATTTACATAAAAACAATGTGTCTAGAGGAATCATTTCAATAATTAATAAATTAATTTTTATTTTTTTATGTAATAATTATTAATTTTTTTCCTTTCTGTTTTTGTTTTATCAAATTTTCTATTTTTTTATTATTATTTGAAGTTAAATTAATTGGATTATTTGAATTATTTTATATTTTTTTCTTAAGTCATTGTCTATTAGTAAAGTTATGATTAAAACTTTTTCAGTTAAATAAATAGAAGAAAAAGAATAAAAAACATGTTAAATATGGTAACATTTCTGGATGCTTTATGGAGTAAACATGAATGATAAATCTGCAATCAACAGCTCTGTCCTTTCATAAATACATTAATGTAATTTATTGAGTTATTAGAATACGCAAGGTTTCATGAAAGTTTCGTCAGCCTTGATTTTAGACAGAGATGTATCACAAATTACCATTAATGTACAATGTTCCTTGTCCAAACATTGACTTGTATCTTGTACCGAAAAAAAATATTAAACTGCTTTCTGGATACACTCTTTACTGATTTAAAACTGCCATTAATTTCCTTTGGAACCTACTTAGAATCTGACAATTTTATAACTTCTTTTTCAGTCAAAGAAGATCTTCTTGATTAAGTAAAGTTGTAAATAATACCTTTCTTTAAATTTTAACAGAATATAGCTTATAATGTTTTAATTTGGTACAATTTTTGTGGCAAAAAGTTTATCCTATTATAATTAAAAAAAATCAAGAGGATATTTATTAAACATTTATTCCTTAAGGAATATTGGTATAAATTACAATAGGGTGTAAAAGTTAGTATTTCATATTGTTACCTTATCATTACTTACTCTCAGGAAGACACGAAAAATTGTGAACGCCTGTATATTTTCCCTAGTTTTTTTATAGATTTGAAAGTTGGAGAACCACTATGAAGAACATTAATAAACTACAGCTGCTTCACAACTTATGTACCAGATATATTTTAGATTTGGAAAAATAGAAAAAAATCCGTATGGACACTATGGACAATGGATTCTTGCTATCAATGCACATTATCGCCAGTAGACATCTGGTATTTCATTGCAAGATTGAAGCGAAAGAAAAGTTCGAATACATCAAACGAATCTGGACAGCGAAGATGTAAATGGGGAACAAGATTAATTGGAAAAAGAAACAATCCATCTCCGATTATCTCCGAGTGGATATACATTGTCTTTTCGGGTATGATGCCGTCTACGATGACTTTATGAATCACATCATACACAGAGACCCAATTGTAGATTGTGACATGTATGTGAACTCCCTAATCAGTTTAGGCTGGGTCCATCGAACAAAAACAAATGTACCAAAACTAATCAAGCAGAGAGAAGCTTCTACAATTTTAAAAAGTGTGATATTACAAGGAGTTTGCCGAGCGAAACGAGCTATATAAACTTTTCAGGAAAGACCATGCAGCGGCGGCCACTCCACATCCCCAAACAGAAACGATAATGACGATAAATGCCGAAGAAGTTGCAAAAATTTTCAAATAGGTATTTGCTGTAAAATGACCTATAAAATAAAAGCGTGGCTGAAGAGACACGTCAATAAGGATCACAAACTGGATGGGGCCGAGATTGTCGGAATCTCATCAAATCAAGCAGAGCCGATCAACCAGATCAGAAATACGATTGGGGAAGCCGATAAAATATCAAACATATTCCAGAAACTCAAAATCATTTAGCAACGGAACCTCAGACTATCTCCACGGTGGTTGAAGAAATGATCAATGCCGAAAAAACACATCTGTTTTTTAGGATTGCAGATTTATCTCAGAGGACAGAATTTAGATGCATCTTTCGCAGCTGCATAAAGTCTACAAATACAGCCAAAGGCATACAAAACCCTGGAACTACAATCCATGGGTAGGCGTTTCTTATAGGGAAACCGAAAAGATATCAGAAACCGAAGTAATCCGACTCCGTGTCAGGCATATCGGGGGACTGTTAGATACTCTCTAGTTTTTTGGGACACTTTAAAGAACCTTAAAGCTCAATACCATTGAAAGAGATAGTAGGCCAACATAATTGCATAATAATTAATATTTTTAAGAACTTTTTGATTCTCCTTGGCATTGATGAAATAAATCTTTGACACAACTCTAGTGGTTTTCAAAGCAACATATGCGATCTACGTCTACCAGTAAATGGAGAAGAGATATGATATTCAAGGTAGAAAGCTTCGTCTACATGATCTCTCATAGATTTTCTATGGAGTTAAGATCTGATGAATAACTGAGCCAATCAAGCACTGTGATTCGGTTTGGCTGAAACCATTGAGTGACTGCTTTAACTTTATGACATGGTGCTGAATCATGCTGGAACACATTAAACTGAAGGTTATGCATCCAGACGGACCATTTCTTCTCTAAAACAGTCTGATAATGTTGGCATCAATTATTTTATATTTGGAAAAATACTAAAGATTACCCTATCACCAAAGACAAAGCACCCCTTTACTATAATTTTAAGTGAGTGTTTCACATTAGAAGAGTTGTATTCAGGAGGATGTAGAAAAAATCCCTGAATGTTATATCGACAGAATCCACTTTAATCTAAAAGGAACACAGATTTATAATGGTCAATTATTCAATGCTAATACGTTCGACAAAAAGCTAAACGACGTTGAGCAAAAACCTTGGCCATTAGTGGTTTAGGGTAAATAGCGCGTATTAATAGCTGCAAATCCACGTGTAACCGTCCTCTAATAGTTCGAGCGGGCACATGTACAAATTATGGAAGCTTTACCTTAACTTTGGAAGATATAACAAAATGATTTTTTTTGATCAGACGTTTTTTGATCATTCCTCATAGTAGTCTTTTGGTTGAACTTCATTGAGAATTTTGTTCACAATTGCATATGATATAGATAGCCGTCTAGCAATAACATTCTGATGGTAAACTTCTTTATTGAGTAAAATGATGGAAGTTTTCCGTTCTCCTGTGATGTCCTTTGTACGAGCCATTTGTAATGTTAAACTAAAAAGAGATTATAAATAATTAATGAATAATCAAATCATCATAAAAATAGTCAAAATTAATGAAATAATTTAAATGAAAATAATTAATTTGAACCATTAAATTCAATTATAATGTCTTATTTTACATAAAAAATGTAATTATACCAAATTGACCAAACAATTCTAATTTTATGGCCAATACTGTCTATAATGCATAAATCCTTTCATTAAATTCAAATACCCTTTTATTCCACACTCAATAATTGTCATTTACTTAAATATACTTAAATTTACATTATATATAATTTCATAAAATAATGTTTTAAAGAGATTTTTTATTATAATTTGAGAATATTTAGATTAATGTTGGAAAACCGAAACTTATTTCATACATTATAATGTCTTTCACCTACCCCAAGTGTGAGGAATATTTTAAATTGTTTGAATGTGTAAATGTATTGATGATGTCTGTTGATTTAAGTATGTTGAATTTAGAATGGTGATTCTTCCATCCAGATGGAAATTGCTATTTTTTTAATTAAATTTAAAGTGATTATTAAAATAATCATTTGATAAGTTCATGTTTTTTAATTTAACAATTAAAATTAAGTTTAATATTTTTTAATATAATTTAAGTTTTTAATTTGTATTATTAATTTGTATTTTTAAGCACTTTTTAAGCACTTTTCATATACCTTCACTGTATTTCATCTTGTCAAGAATGGGCCATTTACTTTTGCCTATATCTCAGCATTTAGACCACATAGAAACTTCA
>MQRK01178631.1:80137-98055 GCA_001938485.1 Girardia tigrina
GAAGAACGCTAGGAAATCAAAAGAAGTTGTTAGAAGGGCTGTTAATGCATTCAAAATGAAAAATGAGCGCACATCTTGCACTAAAATAGCTAATAAAATTATTACACCTTTCTCTAAAAATACTGTGAGACGAATCTTAATCTCACTAGGTTATAAATATGTTCCTAGTGTATGTTCCATAATTTTAAGTGATGCTCAAAAAAACAGCGCGTGAAAATGGTTAGAAGCTACATAACGCAGCGCATTGATTTTCATAAAGTAGTATTTACTGATGAATCTCGTTTTTCTTTTAACGGTAATGATAATTATCATACCTGGTCAAAAAACTCACGACCTATTGTCAATAGGAGACCTTACAAAGGAGGATCCATAATGGTATGGGGTGCTATGACTTATACAGATCAATTACTACTGCGTATAATCGAAGGAAACTTAAACAGCGAGAAATATTGTGATCTTCTCAGAGATGATATTTTCCCTGTCTTAAAATCATCAATGGAGTCATTTATATTTCAACAAGACAACGCCCCGTGTCACACAAGTAAATATACGATCAGTACCATTNNNGAAGAAGGCGTTGAAATTTTAAAATGGCCAGCTCATAGTCCAGATATCAGTCCAATTGAGAAAATTTGGTCCATATTAAAGAACAGAGTGTATGAAAATACTCAGTTTAAGGATAAACAGCAGTCTCTTTGGTCCAAAATCGAAAGTGAGGGAGAAAAGTTGACCACAAACGAACCAGATCCTTTTCAAAGGTTATATGCAAGATTTTACGAAAATATGTGTGACATATTGTGCTCAAATGGTAAACTTATAAAATAAGTGTATTTTATAAAAATAAATGTCATTTATTATTAAGTTGAGTGCCTTGAAGTATAGTGCAAAAATAATGAACCGTTTTTAATGTCCCAATTTTATAATAAAGATATTTCAAAGAAAAATATGTAAGTAAAGAAAAGGGTGAATATAACGTCTAATAGACATTTAAATTAGCTATTGAATGACATATAAAATTCCATATATAGCATGATGCAATTAGATAATTTATCAATTGCAAAAAAATTGAATCGGGGTATATAAAAGCAAAGCTACAAATAACAAAAGATGTAATATAACAGCAAGAAAATGAAAAAAGTGCTGGGGAAAACATTATAATAAACACCGTTGAAACAAGATGCTAAATGTTCACGATATCATTCTTGTGAAATCCAGACCGACATCAGGTTTTGGAAAGAAATTTATTGTCCACTCAAGAAAGAAGAAATTATAATTGATTTGACATGTATATTGTTTAACAAAGTAGATAATAGAAGAATCGAAAGGAATTACAGTAAAAAAAAGTTAATGTCACTAAGTTACAAGGAAGGTAGCAGTAATACCAACGCCTTTAGTTAAAAATCAATTACCTGTCGAACAGCAGTGGAAACCGGAAAAACAATTGAGTAGCAAATCAAAGAAGATTTCCAATCAACCCAATAATAGGGAATATATTCATATAGTTCCAGTAACAAAATCTAGAAAATCTAATTTTTAACTGTAATTTAACACAATTAAATTATATATAAAGAAAAAATTATAATATGGAAAGAATTAATTTGGGTAATTAGTTGTAAAATTAGTTGTAAATTAGTTCGTTTATAATCAGTTTTTAAATAATAATTCCATTTTTTGTTATTTAACTATTCTGATTCTTTTTAATTATTATTTTGAACCTCTTTTTGACATTAACTTTCACTGTGGTATACAAAACGACAACATAGTCACAAAAACCCCATCAAAAATTAAAAGTAATTTCATCTATTTCATTCGGGAATCTTGATGCTGACTTATATTTGACTTCATAACATTATTTGTGTAATGTTTGATTCTTGCTTGAGTACTTTTAGATAACAGACTCAAAGAAAATCATTTTCATCATCAAAATTTTCCAGAGGCAATAGAGTTCAATCAGAAGGCACCTGAAAATGGGCCACATCCTCGGTTGGATCGAACAATCAGTCTTCGTTTTTTAAATCAATGAAGTAGTTTACAACCATCTATAACTGAATTCGATAGTCTTCTTCTGGTCGATCATGTGTTTTTCACAGTGAAAATAGTGAGATACATGTTTAAATTGTTTTGGAAAAAATTGAAAAGTTGAAGAAAATAGTGACCCAGGAAAGGAGAATTACTCAAATGGAGTTGAATTTCAGCAAGAGAATAGTGTAACCTCAATTGAACCTATTGCGAATTCTATGTAGCTAATTTGTATCACGCTTCTTGACAAAAAGTATACCATACACATGAGAAGCAACATGCTTTTAATATATTATTTAACTATAAAAAAGAAATAACGAAGAGTTCTGTCTCCGAAGAAGCCAATAAAGGCTTCTCATCGAAAATGTACTATGATTCGAAAAGGTGACCTAAACGTTTTTTCATGGAATAAATAAACTCTGCATGCTACAGATACACACCCTATCGAACGCTGGGTTCATAATGATGGACCTAGCCCTCATACAACAAGATATTGTATCCAATGATTTTTGGCCGTTTAACCACCTCAAAAACATTTGAATCAAATATGAAAACAAACATGGCAAAATATCTCTTAAAAGTAGTCACGATTTGTTCGAAATGGGTTTGAAAACTATAGTGGATGGCTTTACAAAATGCGTTAATCCGTATATCTTTTGTATTGACAAATGAAACATTCATATGTTTGTTATGCAAAATATTATATTTGGTTCCCCTACTTTTTATCTCTTTAAGAGACTAAGGAGTTTTTAACATTACCATATAATTATTAAAACTAATCATATCTATGATGTATTTAGGTAATGTAATTCTTTAAAATGTAATTGGATCCTCCGAAACCATGCCTCCACATTATTTCAAAATCTCCGATTGTCGAGCACATAGAAATAGAGACGAAGGCATAATTTCTTTTGCAATTAATGAAATCGATTGAATTGTTTCAAGGCAATTTTTATTATCCTGATTATAATTACAGTAGATGCGATTCAGGAAAATGTTATTTATCATCAGTAAATTCGAATTATCGCCTTTAAATTCACTAACGATATTTGAAAATTTTATTGGATTTATCGAAATAACGAAACAAAATTGAAAATCTCGTAAATTTGAATCAAAACAATTTATTTTTAGACACATTTTTTGCACATGTTTTTAAAATCGCAATTGACATTTTTTTGCATACTTTTTTAATTTTTTTAAAGAATTTGTGATTAAATTTCATCCCGAAAACCTCTACACACAAACACACTTTTCTCACACAATTAACACACACACGCATCATCAATTGAACAACAATTCACACATACGCCATCACATTCAATTTCATTTATACACACTATTGGATATTTCAATCATGCAATTGATTGGTCGATTCAAACAAACAAACATTATTTTTATTAATAATATTTCTTATATAATTTATTTACGAATTTTCCTAAACTGGCAAAATGTTAGGTTAGATAATAAATTTTCCGCTCCAGAATTCTTTATCATTTTATTTTTAATCCCTCTTTAGGATTATATATTCAAATTGTGTACGATTAATATCTTTTTTTGGATAAATGATATAAATACATATAAATATATAATAGATGCACATACATTTCGTTCATCAAGATATGTTAAGTATGTCCTTATTCTGTCATTGAAAAAAGTTAGAGGGTCTTCGTTGATATAACATCTCAAAAGCATTGTAAAAATCTTTTCCTTTACTCATAATGCAATCTTATTTTAATAAAGGTAACAAGTATTTTCACAATTTTTGTTTTCAGGGTTGAAATAATTTAAACTATAATTTTCTTGTCCTAAATTTTCTATCAAAAATTGCATTCAAATTTTCAGAACTTGATATCTGGTTTTCTTATTTATTCTCCTTTTCGGTTTGGTTTGTTAAATTAAACTTCTTTTGAAAAAAATATTTTTGATAGCTTTAGTAATTTAGTTCCTTTTCAGTACCAAGATTTTAAATTATAAATGAATTATTTATTATATTTCTTTTAATAATTATTATTTAAAATTGGAATTTGTCATTTTCGTTTCAAATAATGAACCATTAGAATTTTATTAAACATAAATATAATAAAAATAAAATAAATAGTAATTGTAAAGTGTAAAAAAATAATACTTATTTAATAATATGTAAATAATTGCTGTCTATATCATGTTAATTATATTTTTCATATTATATTAATTAAATCTCTGAGGATCTAAAAAGATAGAAATATATTCATGTTCCATAATCTTTATCAATTTTTGTTAAAAATGCCACTTAATAAAATTTATTTTTATGATGTTTATGTATTGATTAATACTTTTTATATAAAGTTTCTGGCTGTTGAAATAAAGTAAAATAATGTTGGCGAAACGCTTTTTAGAGGTTAGATAATGCTGTGTACAATAGGTTATGCGGCAAGTTTTACCACTTTGTCCATATAGGAGACACCGATTGAAAACATGTTAAAAATAAGCGTAAAGATGATAATTATAGGATCCGATAATATCTTCTCCAATTGTGAATCTGTACAGAGATTACATTTTATAACAGAAAGCTAAAATTATTAATATATTCATAATTATATTATTATTTTCCACTTGGGACTTAAGTTTCTAATCTCGAGATGAAAACCAATTATTTGTATAAATCCTCGTGTACTTGCATTTTCTTCTGTAAATTATAATGTAAAATTTTGCAAGCAATTTCAATGCTGTATGAAACAATAACGTCCCGATCGCTCGATTACATTTTCCAATTATTACTAATGAATTACCAATTTTTCTCGAATATAAGACCATCCTAAATATGACCATTGTTTTCATTTGCGAACTTAATTATAAGTTTTGCTTGTTTACTTATATTTAGTTAATTTTTTCTTGAATATAAGACCATGGTCTTATATTCAAGTCTGCAAATAACCAAAAAAATTCTTATTACCACACAACTTTGAACCCTTTCTCTTTCATTTCACTCTAGGTATTGTAGTTGTTAGGAAATAAAATGTCGACAGGTTGTACGTAACAAAACTCTTCTCTGGTATTCTAATATTGATATATATCAATACTTTGAGTTAATGTTTCATAACATATATTATTTAAGGATCAAATAATTTTGATCAGTTTTCGTCGTCGTTTTTTTGATTTTAGTTTATTTTTGTGTTAGTACTTAAAAATAGACTTCCGAAAGTCATTATTTATGTTTTCAAAGATAATTCATTTTGCTAAAAGAATTAGTTTAACATATAACGGGTGAAATTTTCTAATTATATCTGTTTTCGACAATCTTAGACTATTAATGGTTCTATACGTATCTGTTAGATTAGATTTATTCAATTGTCTCGTTGAGAGAAAACAGGAAATAAAGTATACCAACTGAAGGATTTAACATTAGATTTTCAATGTTAATTGTGCTATGTTAATTTAAGTTTATTTAATTTCCATTACATCTTGTCAATTATAAAGTATAATAAAATTTACAGGAGATTGTCTAAATGCTTTTAGTGATTAAAGTGCATTTTCCAATAGATGTAAAACATCTTATCCGAATTTTGACTTATAAAAATTCCATATAAATAACAGAAGATCTTCCAGGTTATTATTCATAGTTTAAAAAGGATTGGAGATCTTTAACTAAATTCTGATTATACGTAATCTGTCGAATGGATACAGTAACTAAGCTCACAAAATGATTATTTTACAAAAAATAGTGCATACTAAGTCGTCTCCCCTTTAAAATATTATCCATTCGTGTGAATGCACGATTTCCATCGCGTTTTTGTTCAAAACATCCATAAAGCTATCAGAAGTCAAGCTCATTAAGTGGCCTCTTCATTTCACGTTTTATAGTCTCCTGTACCAACAATATATTAATATCTATCATCACAAAGAACATTTATATTTATTCACCTTTATTAGTTTCTTCTCTTATTTTTTACTTTTTCCCCTGTTCTTGCTAGAGGATTATATTTTCTATCATTATAATTTAATATTAAAATGATAGAAAATATAAATAGAGTTGAAAAATCAATATTTCTAAAAGCGATGTATGTAGAAATATTAAAACTTAAAAATTGGAAAAGGCAACTAAGGTAATAAATAATCGTCAAAAGAAAATCTATTCGAAGAATTTTAGTCGTGTTTTCATACCGATCAATTTTTTCAACTCATTCTATTTAACAACAAACAAAAAAGTAAAGATAAAGAAACTAAAAGAATTAAAAAAATCATCCATCAAGCAACAAAAATAAAATTTTTGATCCTTCTAATAGGCTTTAGGTCAATTGGTCTAAAAATTGGTTTAAACAAATAAATTAACCTAACAAGAAGTTTGTCTAAAATTAAAGTCGATTAAAATAAATCCGTTTAAATAAATCTTTCAAGATGTGGAACTGCCATGGAAGTGTTTTAGAAGGATTGTCTAAGACTAACAATTATATTGAGGCATGGTATCGTGGCTTTCTTTACCAAGTATCCGGTAATCATCAAAATATATTTAAAGTTTATCACTGCAATAAAAAATGAACAGTTACTTAACAAACTAAAAAGTGAACAATTTGTTAGTGGATAGCAAGCAGTAATGTGTTGCTCATAATGTGAAATATTAATACAGTTTATTCTTTGTCGGCTTTTTTACAATTTTAATTTCACTTATTGTTATGTTGATTGTTTTGTTTTAGATCAATTTGTTTTTAGACCAATTAGTCGACTCCCCTTTTAATATCTTCAACAATCATCTTATCTATAAGTGATTTTTTTCTATTTAAAAGAATTCTGCAATCATTTAACACGATTTGTATCTGAAACGGTTCTGATATTATAAATTATCCCGTACCAGATAAAGCTATATGCAACCATCTTCCCATACTGAAACACTATTTAACATTGGTTTTTAATTGTTGGATAGATGTTAAAAAAAGTAAATAACTTTAATTTTGTTTCGGTTCTTTCTCCTACAAGTTCTCTTTTCTGGTTCCGTGATGTTTATAATGACGTTTTCTTTTTCCTTTCCGTTTTATGTCACATTAAATGTAATATATGATTAGTAGCAAAAGTTTTACTGCTTTTTATTTTCAATGGCCTCGTCGTTTTGCTTTTTATAGTCTCCATATCATCCCAGTACCGACTCTGCATGACTATTTACATTTTGACAATAAAAGAAAATCTCAGGGAGCAAAGTCTGGCGAATAGGAAAGGTAATCTAGCGTTGTGATTGAATTACTGACCAGAAATTCACGGAATATGAATGTAGAATGAGTGATTTCATTGTCATGATGCAAAAGCTAGCTATCATTACACAAATTCGGTCATGCAACGCAGATAATTCCTCAACCGATTGAGATCATATAGGAAGAACACAACATCAACTATTTTTCCTTTCCGTTACCTGTTCTATGATTTCGATTCAATGTCATACTTATAGAATATCCTCAAAAATATTATTGTCTTATTCCAAAGATCATTCATTTCTCAGTCAAGCATTTAAATTCAAATCCGTCAATCTAAATATTTTCCATACTTCTTTTTACTCTACTTATAAGTGTCACAATACCTTTTGTAGTATTAGCTATCTGAAAATTAATATTTTATGGTTCATCTTCATATATTCGTGACGTACGCCAAATTTTAATATCCCTAAAATCACAAGTAGTGAATAATAATACATTTTGAACTCATTGAAATATTTTAATCCTCAAATTAAGTCATTTACTGATATACATGGTGCGCTGAATAAGTGGGGAGCCTAATATAAAAAGAATAATCCGATTCCAATGAAATTTATTTTTCATAACAAGCAAGTTATAAAGGTATCATTTCTCAAAGAAATCTCCATTCACACCAACACATTTTCTCCAGCGCACAACAAGCTCCAGAAAGGTTTTTTCGAAGAATTTCGGTGGCTCTAGAGCCAAGAAATTTGAGACTGCATCTTTCAAGTCTTCTTTCGTAGCAAAATGTTGACCCCTGAGAGCTCGTTTAAGGTGGTTGAAGAGATGATAATAGGAAGGCGACAGATCCGGGCTGTATGGAGGGTGTGAGAGCAGGGTGAGGCCACAACACTCAATTGATGACATTGACAGCCCACTTGTGTGGATGGGTGCATTGTCGTGCAAATAATATAACTCACAAACTCTGCTCTTCCTTCTCAGCTTTCTGACCTGTAGCACGATCCGGGAGTAGTATTCACTGTTGCTACGAACACCAGCTTCCGCAAAATCAGCAAGGATCATTCCATTTGTATCCCAAAAAGTGGGGAGTATGAGAGCTTTTTTGTGAGAGGTTAATGATTGCATCTTGTTCGAACACCCTTCCCCTGACAGCTTCCACTCTTGTGACTCACGTCTTGATTCTGGGACATAAATGGCAAGTGGTGTTTCATCCATTGTCATAATATTCTGTAAGAAGCGGTCTCCAATAAGTTCATAGAGGTTTAAGTTTTCCTACCAGCACATCAATCGCCGATCCTTCATGTCTGCTGTTAAAAACCGTGGCATGAAGCGTGAACACAATTTTCTAATGCCAGTTTCCGCAAGCAGTAATTGTATGGTACCTGTGCTGACATTTAATCGCATTGTCAGTTCTCTGGTGGTGATTCGTCGCTCATACTGCACGATTTTCTTGAGTTGTTTCGCTATTTCTTCGCAAATTTCACGTGGCCTACCTGAATTTTCTTCATCAAAAACAGACGTTCGACCATTTCGAAAATGGTTGAATCATTGTTTGACAGTAAATATGGATGGACTCTCTTCGCCATAAACAGAACTAAGTTCCACGAATATTTCTTCCCGGCTTTTCCCTTTCATTAACAAGAAACGAATAACGCTTCTATATTAGACGTTTTCCAATGATATTTTCGAATTTATGCGCTCTCTAACCTAAACACAAATAATAGATTAAAACATATATCACAAATATTACATTAATAACTTGCTTGTTATGAAAAAAAATTCATTGGAATCAGAATATTATTTCAATATTAGGCTCACTACTTATTGAGCGCACCACGTATTTGTCTGATCAAATATATTTTAAGTAGAGCATCTTGTATTACTTTTTCTGTTATAATTAAAGTAAAATATTATTTCTTCGAAACATTTTCTTTTTCTTTTTAATTATTTTTACTTTTATATAAATAAATTTTTATCGAATCTATTTATTAAACAATTATTATTTTTATTAATTATTTTTATCATTGGCATGATTATATTTTCCCGATTAATAATGAATGATAATTTACAAAATTATCACGAATTCTTTTTCAAACATGATAAAATTACTGAAATAAAAAATAAAAAAAATAATTCCAAAACAAAAGTTCAAGAGCAATGTATCATGGTGAAATTCTATCTTAGATGATCACGGACTTGATTAATTAGAAATAGTAATTTATAATCAAGTTTATTATCTTTATACCGAATATCAGACTGTATGATCACATATTTGCGTAGAATTTGATAATAGATGTATTTTTATAATTTTGTAACAACGAATAACAAATCTATAAAATTTATTTTTCACTAAAAAATACTTTTCAATAGATATTATTTAAACAAATAATTATCTATATTTTTTCATGTTAAATATTTCATTTAATAAATAAATTTAACATGTAACACTCCCCCCAGATTCTTCGTCACAAGAATCTGTATCTACTACATACTCGTTCTAATAATTCGGTTTTCGTCTTTCACTTTTGGGTCTGTTGCTGATTCCCGATTCACTTTGCTTAACACTCGAAGCTGATTCGTTGTTATTTTCCAACATGTAATCCGAGTAAGAGTTTCGCGGCAGGTCTGGTTGTCTTGGTCGAATATCTGCTATATGCAGTGGACCGCAAAAACCATCATAATTTATTAAGTACTTTCTTTGATCCAATTTTCTAACGACAACACCTCTTGTCCATTGCTTTGTACATGGAATATTATTTTCAGGCTTTACCCAGACTAACTGTTGCTCTACGAAGTCTGTCTTTACCTTATTGTAAACCGGCTCCTTTTCAATTCTTTCGATTATCTCCAAACCGACTGGAATATACGTGTAAAGTGCTGAACTTCTTTCCGTCGGACGGTGTATTGTTATACCACCATAAGGCTTCCATGATACTTATATTCGATCGAGACGCAATTCTCTTGATTGTCTTATGATTTCTCTCTATTATTCCGTTGCAATTGGGTCGATTAATAGCACGGTATAGGACATGTACATTCCACTTTTCCATCAACTTGCTGAATTCGGCTGAATGAAATGTCGTATAATTGTCAATAATCAACTCATTTGGAGATCCACGCTCGCAGAACAAATTTGAAAACTCTGTAACAATCAACTTGACATTCTCAGCTTTGATTAGTTTCCATACTGCAAATCAAGAGGGTCCACAAACAATGATACTTAAGAATTTTTGTTGATCAAATTTTGTGACATCCGCTGCAAGTCTTGTCCAGTTTTCATTGACAGCTAATTTTCCAGTTTCCCATTTTATTGGCACCGGATCAATAGATTGGCAACTTTGATACTTTGAAATCAAATCCTTTATATCCGTATTTGACACATTTATTTCCAACTTATCGCACAGATATCGCATTCTCTTTGCACCTAAATGACATCTGTCATGAAGTTTCTGTAGTTTGAATAGGTCATATGTTACAGAAAAAAACCAACTGCTTCGTTTTAATTGTTTGGGTATTCTTGTCAGTTCATCAGCCTTGTTGTCTTCACTATTAACAAACTCAATTTTCAAAGTTATTTCGTATTCCTGGTACAACTCCTTAATCATTGACAATCGGCGCTTTATCAAAAGCTCGGAAAAGGCTTTCGTGTGTAATTTGTTTCGCTCTGATAGTGCCTCAGTTATCCAAGAAACAACTGATTTGTTATCTGATTTTACTACAACATTCGTTAGTCCCCATTTAATACACAGATTTAGACCCTTTACAAATGCTTCTAGTTCTGCTACGTTTATGTGCCTAGAATCATCAGTTTTCCTTAACCACGATGCGTCTTCTATAATATTTCCTTTAACTTCCAATGCTGCCCCAATGGCTATCGAACTGGCATYACACCATATGATGCCGTCTTTACAATCATCAATACTCCATATCCCTCTACAAGGATCTTCCTCCTTAACTTTTTTCAAAACAAATTTGATCTTCTCAAATAATTCGACATCTATTTTCTCATACCATTTTCCTTCACTGAGCCTTTTCATGTAGGACCATGATGGACGTAGCCAACCTGCAACAGGGTGGATTCCTACTAATTGGCCACACAGTGAATATAACTCGCGACGCGATATTGATTCGGCAACTATCTCGTCCTTGAAATGATTATCTCTCATCCATATCACCGAATTCTTATCTTTAAAGACTTTAACTCCCAACACTCGCACCTCTTTATCCATTGAGAGATTTTCTGGTTTTTTGCATTTAAGATTAAATTTCTCGAACAGCATTCTAATTTCGTCAACTGTGATTGTAGATTCGTCAACGTAAATGTCATCGATGTACGAGTCGGTGTTTTCACGTGCTCTAGGATCATAATTTAAAATCCACTTGACAATTTCAGTCATAATGGTCGGAGCGATATTTAAACCAAAGCCCATCCTGGTTAGAGTGTACTTTTTTCCATTAATGATACATGATTGATAACGCCACATTTCCTTGTGAACGCGAATTTGCATATATGCCTCTGATAAATGAAGCATGGAAAATCTTGATCCTTTTCGTCGCCAGGTACGAAGTTTTTCCAAACATATATCTGCTGAACCACTGTACACGTCTACATAATTGTTTAATTTCCTAAAATCAAAGATCGGTCTTATCATGGATTTGTTAACTTGCAATATTGCAAATATGGGTATAGATCCTATCGATTTACCCATTTTCTTCTCGTCATAATCGATTAAATAACCCTTCTTCATCCACTCCTCAAGGATTTTCATTGTGGCTATGTCTTTCGATTTGTCATCCTTTAAGGTCGAATGTCGAATTGGTAGATAACTCGTCGCTTCATCTTTCCACTTCCATTTAACCGTCCAATTATTCTTAAATTCAATCTCATAATTGTGTTTGTTCAGGCTAACACTTGGCACAACACCCGTGACACAACTCATATTGTCACCAGCCTTCTTTAGTCCTTCTCCTACACACACACACCAAATTCGATAACACCCTTATTAATTTTCACACCCCCAAGTTCACATATAACATCCATACCAATTAAAATTCCCAAATCATAGGGCACGTATTTCATGGCGTAAAAGAACACGAATTTCAAAATTTTCCATGATTTTTCTAAAAAACCATAAAAGTATATTAACGACTAATTAGAAGTTTTGATATATATTGAGATAGAGCAGTTCAAGAGCTTTAAAAACATATAACACATATATATATAATATCTTTATTTGGTAATAAGAAACAATTGAACAAAAAGACGTAGAAAATACGAAAAGACTTTTGGTTCACCCTAATAGTATCGAAATTCTATTTTAATTAAATTTAATATCTAAAATAACTTTTATGGGTCTTTAAATTTCTTATCACTTTTCTCGCTTTTATGTTTCTTTTAATAATACACTGTTTTGTGGTGTTTTTAAAATACATATTTGTAACTCGATTTTAGTTCTACTAACACTGATAACTTACGTTTTGTTTCCGGCAAATACATACTGAATGAGGTTTCATTCGCCGTAATTAAATTCACCAGGAAAGTTTCACCATACTTGGCCTCACAGGTTCAAGTTGTTCGGACTACACTCCAAGAGGTTCCGCATCATTTCACTAGTCAGGAAGTGGGTTACTAATCTGGAACACAGTCTTCTGATACACATGGATTTCAATTTGACGTCGGATGTACTAACACTGATGCTGAGCTTCTTTGACAGCATTTTCATGGTAATTTGACTCTCTTATTTTTTTCATCAACTGTGTCAAAAATTTATTGTGGCCGACCTGATCAAAGACGGAGGTGCGACCACCTGTAATTTCTCTGACCCAATATTTAACAGTTGTCAGAGAGGGGGTCAGGTAGGTAAGTTGAAGATCGTAGATTTCAGTGCACGTCTTATTCTGAAATACAAAGAACTTGATAACGCTGTGATAATCGACATCTAACATCATCACAATAACGAAAATTTAAAATTTCACAATAAAAATTTTAATACGTTTGATAGAATAAAACAATTACTGAAATTTAAATCTCTATTAATTTTTTAATCACACAAAAAAAATTTGTTATTAGATTTATTTTACCTTTGGTCGGGTACATATTGCACACACCACGTGAAGTTCGTAACGATTAAGTTTTTTATTTACGATATTTACGACTGGCGTTTCATAAATTTCGTAGTTATTTGTCCTAGGATTCCATTTACATTAAAACTATAAGAGTCCATACGGTAGGGTGCAATTTCCTCTCTGGATAACATTTGTTTAGTAATACAGAAAATATAAAATATTTCCTTCTCATCCTTAGTTTGGTTATATAAATGTTCTTAAGAAAACATTTTTTACGTTTTTTTATTTTCTTTTGTTTGTGTTTACTTTATATAATATTTTGTTTCTTTTGCGATATACACATCCTCAAAGTGAAGTAATTTATTGAAGTTTTTGATGTGTTTATATGTATTTTTATACAAATAATAAAAATCGAGTAAAGTATTTCAGCATCTGCTTTTGATTTCTCATCTAATTAGTGAAAACATTTGACAAAGGTGAAGACGTTTATATTATAATTTGCAAAAAATATGTCTTTAACAATCAGGGATTTCCGAGTAAACAAGTATTTCCAGGAAATTCACAATGCTTACAAGAAATTCATAAACCCTTATTTTCAATATTTATTACTTCTTTTTCTTTCAGATTTTCTGTGTACCACACTATAAGAAGCACTTACAAAATATTTATTTATTCTAAGGTTTTCTTAAAGCATTAAAAATATTTAATCTTTGTAAATACGAAATTAATAATATTAACCTGATGGGATCTTAAGTTGCCAGCGCATTTTCTCGAAAACGATAGCAGATAGACAAATTATGTAAGTAGCCCTTTTGTAGACCACAGTGAAATCTATCTTTTCCCATAAACAACTTTTGTGTAAGTCTATTGAGGGATGGATCTCGATAACGTTAAGAGTAATTTATTCTGCCACTGTTGCTTTTTTGTGCCACAGATTTTCTTGGAATAATACCAAGAAGCTATTGCTGAGAAAGGTCACAATTTTATTCAGACTCCAAATTCCACTTTGAAGGAAATGAAATGTCTCAAGCATTGATTCAGGTCAAATTTGGAAGGATGAGGAAGTTGAGTCTAACATTTTTTAATTTATTGGAAGCCCACGTATATGAATGATAAACAATCCCGATATTAAAGTCAAAATCTTTTACCAAGAAGAGAACACAGAAAAAATTGGATGAATATGTCTGTGCCTGAAATGTACGCATTTCTTGACAGGAACGATTCTAATACGTAGAATATGAGATTAGCGTTTATAGAGGCCTCAAAATGTCGTTGATTATTTGAGAAAAAAATTTCATTTTTGCACTTATCAGATCAAAAAACTCTTAGAGTTTAGTTATATGGATAGGGAAACTTGCATTCAAACACTACATACAACGGAAAAAAGATTTCGAAAAAGTCTTTTTACTGATAGTATATAGCATTACAAAAGTTATTCTCGATTTGATAATTTAAACTTGAAAGCAAACAAAAATTGAGTTAATACATGAATTCCGTATTTAGGGTTTAATTTTCATGAAGTTAATTAGACCGTATCTTGGAAAGGGTTACATATTATACCCTGACAAACTACTATATCAGTCCTAATTTTTTACAAAAGAGCTGGTAGAACTGAAAAAAAATCTTTTGTATAATTCACGATGGAGAAAAGGTGAAGTTAAAAAGAAATAATGGAAAACTGCTGGCTTTTAAATGGAGAGATAAAAGAGAAGTATTCAAATTGATTATGCAAACTTGTATTCTTGATTACAATGCATGTATGGGTTGAGTTGATCAAGTTGATATGCATTCACAAAACTATAAAATAGTACTAAAATTCCTTTTTCATTATCTTCATTCATTTTTTTTTCAATGCATTAGTAATTTACAAGCTAATACCGAACGACAACTCATTTCAAATGCAAATCGTTAAATGCTATTTTTGAAAAGTAAGGATCGTTTGTATGGACCAGAAAGACCATCAAATCAACCTGCCCCTTCAAGACTTACAGAAAGATATTTTTCATCTTTTATAGATCACAAATAATTAGATTCTACGACAGTTCGTCACAGGACAATTCGTCGCAGGACAATTCAACGTATATGAAAACAGCAAAATAAATTATTTATGTACCCAACTGTAAACCATTCATGGAACTCATGATGGAATTAATATTCTTTGTGTATTTGACTTACTCCCGAATAAATTGGAGGCTACTTACGCGGCACTGTTAACAAAGTTAAGAAAGATCGAACAAAGATTGCAACCACAAACCGTCATCACAGATTTTGAATAAGCTGTAATGAATGCTTTCACCAATGTCTTCAGTCCACAAATTCATGGCTGCAACTTTCACTTCGGACATTGCATCTGGTGTAAAGTTCAAGAGTATGGTTATGCTGGAAGGTACAACAACGAACTAGACTATGCGATGCACATCCGAATGCTAGTCGCTCTGGCCTATGTTCCCAAGGACGACAAAATTTGGAACTACGAAGAACTGATAGATTTTGATACTTTTCCAGAAGTCGATCAACTTCTGAACTACTTTGAGGACGCATTCGTTGGAAGACGATGAAGACGAGGAAGAGGTGGTTCTCGTTTTTCATCCGATATCTGGGACTGCTACCAAGCTGTCCGTGATAACATTCCTTGCACTAACAACACAGTAGAAGGATGACACAATGTATTTAGACGGACAGTTAAAATTGCACACCAATCTCTGCCGAGGTTAGTAGTAAAACTTCAGAATGAACGGAATATCAACCAAATAAACGTTGAGTGAATGCTTGCAGGTAAAGATCCTCCTCTGAGGAAAAAGAAATATCGTGATCAGGATCGTCAATTGCGCACTGTTGTGCTGGATTATGAGAATCGCACATCAATCTATTACTTGCGGGGATGCAGTCACAACATTAATTCACTGGATTAATAAATACTTTCAGAAACATTGTTAAATTTATTGTATTTATGTTAAATATTTTTATAAAATTATTATTCAGTTGTAAAAAAATAACTACATCAGTCAATAATAATTTTAATTCAAATATATGCGATCAATTGTCTTGTGACTAAAATGTGCTGCGACGAATTATCCTGCGACAAATTGTCCGGTCACCAAGAATGCATAGAAGATGACACACTGTTTGCTCAAACCTAATTCAAGAATCTCAAACAACTTCGACTTAAACTTACATTTATATTATTTTATTTACGCAAAAACTTTACTCAGCTTTTTCAAATTGATTTTTGACCTCAGAATTTTATAATAATAATTTATTTTTAATATATACTTAACAACAATTTCAGTGATTTTTCTAGATAAAAAGAGTAGTTTAAGAAGATTTTTACAAAAAAATTCCATGATATTCTTGAGAATTCCAGAAGTTTCCTAACATGATCTAACGTCACCACAATCTCTTTTACTTCATTATTAACGAATCGTCTTATGTATAAAATCGTACACAAAAAAAATATTTTTGTCAATAATTTATGTATATAAAATCGAGAAATATATCCGATCTATTTAATTTCAAAATAGTAATAATTTAACTATTCCCTAACCGTAACTTCACGTCGTGTTAGATTCCTTGGGGAAGGTTGAAATATTCAAGGAATCTTTTTTTATCATGGAAACGAATAACGAAAATTTGTTAAGTTGACTAAATAACCAGTGTAATCAATTCCTAATCTATAATGAGTCAAAGTTAATCAAGTGATAATATCTGTAAGTACATCATGTTTGATATGTAATAGAATAGTTGTCCTTGTCCTCATTCACGGCTTGTGAATTGGTTAACCGCATATTTAATCAACTCTGCTAAAGGAAGTTGTTAAATCGCAAGAGCAAAGTAATATAGCAGTGGATTATTTTCATTTATTCGTCATGGATTTCTTTTGTCAAAGATTTTTGGCGCCAAAAATATTTTCCTCATTTCTTGAGTATGATAAGAATCAAGTTTCAATCATAGATTATTTTTCTAATATTATTTTTAGAGAAAACAATTCTTTTAATTTTCATATATACAATTTATTTTAGGAAAAAAATATTTTGCACAATTTATTGATTTTCTTTATTTTTATTTACAAATAATGTTTTTTATTCCCAAAATTCCTTTTTTACAGATGGGATATAAATAGTAATATAATTTCCTGTTTATACAGTTTTAGTAAGGATCTCTAATTATTTTTTGTTGGCATTTACTATTTATACTAGAGAAATAATTATTAACATCAGAATGATACTTTTAACGTTTAATAAGAAATTGCGTTGTTGAAAGTTAATATTGTTATAATTAATCATGTTGCATACGATGTTCCAAGAAATTTGAAGTTTGTGTATTGGTACTTCCTATTAGGTTCGTGATTAAAATTGGAAGTCATAATTTTGTAAACTTTATTTCTACTACAATTTTTATTATTGAAACAAATTTGTGAGGAACAATATTTCAATTACATAATCCAGATCTCAAAATTCTAAATATAAATAATAATATCGATAAATATATAAATATGTTATTTTATTCAATTTTGCATAAATTTAGATCTTAAAAAATATTTTAAAAATTCAATTCTTAAATATCTTTCTTTGATTTTAAATCATTCGATTATAAATTATTTCTTTTTAATAAAAACCTTTTATTTGTTTTTAATAAAAATTGCAAAAATAATTTACAAATTTAAAATACAAAAAT
>MQRK01178631.1:123297-152943 GCA_001938485.1 Girardia tigrina
TCCAATAAATTATTGGATGAAAATAACTTTATTTCACTTTTCCTTAAAATTAAGAAAAATGCACTAAATGCAATCAATCCCATTCTCGCAAACCAACCATTGGCAGCTATTAATTGCCATTTGAGAAAACGATATGTTTTCTCTATCGTTCCGTACTTTACAAGGAATATATGTACCTGCTTGGTACATTTTGTGACCTGATGATGGGATTTTTATTATCTCGAAACGCGTCGTCTTATTTTTATCCCTATTATATAGATTTTACCTTACAATATATATATAATTTTAAGATTAACTACTCCCATCTCGGTAATTAAGATAAAGATCTTGGAATGTAGATTATATACAAAGGGAAATCGATCAAGAAATCTTGGTAATTATGTATTTAAAAAGAATATTTTGAAAATAAGATATAAGCCATTTTCTAACAAGAATCATTCTTTTAAATATATAAATATTTTTTTAAAATTGGGAAATTATTTTTGAAAATCAAAATAAATTGTAATCAATTTCGGTGGATTAACCTTTACCTTCAGACAGAACTAATAATAATATATAATCATTTATTTACCAAAACAAGCAGTGTATAGTCGTGGTGTAATAAGTAAATCATAAAAATACTTTAAATAAAGTTGAAGAAAACGGAGTTCGTAAACTGATTTTCAGATAAAACAATTTATCATGCATACTTCATGGGAGACGTGGTTGCAACATCAATATTAGAATTCATTTTTAACTCCAAAATTTATTTATTATAAAACAATTTTCAAACAATTTTTTCAACTATTTCTTTAATTCATAATTAATCCGCCAATCTCTATTTTCAAATAATTTCTAAATTATCTCAAATTGCAATCAAAATAATATTTAATTTTTAAAACATATTTATGAAAATTAATAATTTACGTATATTTAGTTGTTAATGGGAATATTTATTTTTTTTAATTTTATGTTTATTTTAGCCTTTTATATTGTTTTTAAAACTTTGTTTTTTCAAACGAAATATTATATTCTGTTTTTTAAATTTTGCATTTTTTTTATAAAAAAACGTAATTTATTTTAGTATTTTTAAATTTTTTGCAAATACTTTATATTTAATATTCAATTGTTTTATGTTTAAAATATTTAATTTTTAATCTTATCCTTAATTGCTTTTAAAATTTTTAATAAAACTCAAATAAAATGATTATTTTTTTCAAATACTGTTCTATCTGTTTTCTGTTTTAATCCATTCATTTTTTGCTAAAATAATATTTTAAAAATAATACTAAATAATATTTCAAAATATCAAATAATATTCTAATATTTCAAAATAATATTCTATACAGAATATTTTCAAATTCAAAGTTAAAATATTTAATTATCATTTAATTTTTAAAATTTTTAGTTTGATTTTAATTCAAAACAATTTTTTAAAACTATTTAAATTTTGATCAGCGAACTAAATTAATTACCGCCTCATACTTCAATCACCGTATTATTCTCTAGATAATTCACTTTTTTACCAATTCTGAAGATCCCAAATCTAGCAGCGCATTGTATAGGGGCACAAGTCTTCTAATTTGATTTTTTTTGATAGACCCATCAAAACTTCTGTAGTGTTTCGTATCATTCAGTTGGTGTTAATTTGATATAGTGGCGGACATAATTTTTAAAACACTTGTGATAAATTTATTATTTATAACGCAAATTAATTAATTAATTGTAAAACCTATATTTGATAAGATTATTCGACAAAATTAATTTTAGTACGGACAAGTAAAATGAAAAGAATCCTTGTATTTGTTTTAATAATTCATTTGATACAATTAATAATACAGAAATTTTGCAGCGGACATATAGTTGTCCGTCAAAACTGTTGTAAAAGCTCGATGATTATATATATATATATATATATATATATATATATATATATATCATTAAGATTTAATGGCAATTTATTTGTAAAAAATAAAAATAAGAAACGCCATTTTAAAAGTTTTTTATTTCCCAAAACATGTTTCGCCATTAGGGCATCATCAGTTGTGATGTAAATTTCAAATTACAAGTCACTTATATGGCACATTGACTATTACGCAATTAATCTTTTTTTTATTATTTTTTTTTATTTTAATTGTAAAAGATTTTAATATGATTGGATAATTCACTTTGAACATTTAAGCATGGTTTTAAATGCTTTAATAATAATGCCTCAGTGACTATTCTCTCATAATATGTGTCAAAATTTTTCTTCAAAACTGTAATATATATATATATATATATATATATACAGTCCACCCTCGTTTCCGGGGCATTCTTTATGGTGGGGCACATTTATTTCTGGGGAAATTTTGGTTTTGGGGGCAAGTTTTAAGATAATCACACTATTACATATTATTTATATTGTGTTTTTATTCCAAAAGTACAATTATGTTTCGTTTTTTGGGGCATATTTTTAACCTAAAAATAATATTTAATCTTGGTCTAAAATAAGTATCAAAATTTCCCCAAATTTAAAATATTACATATTTTTTTTAAAATATTTTGTTAAATTTTATGTTAAATTTTGTAAAAAAAACATTATCCCCAATGACAAAAAAACTAACATCGAGCGAAAAATTTGAAATTGCGAAATGTTTGAAGGATGGAAAAACAACAGAGAGAAAATTAATTGAAAAATTTTCTACAAGTAAAGATGCAATTTTTAGAATTAAAAAGAATTTAGACAATATTCTTAACATTTGGGATGAAAGAAAATGTGACAAACAAATTTTGATTTTTTTTGATTTGTTGATTTTTTGGCAACTGAAGAAAATGATTTAAATAATGATCTATTTAAAAACATTAATATTAAAAATGCTATTGTTTTTACTTCTATTGCCTGGGAGTTAATATCCAAAGAATCGATTATTAATTGTTTCAAAAAGGCATTTTCAAAAAAAGAAGAAACCAACCAAAATATGAAAATTCATATGCTTGAGGAAGATATAAAGGACGTTATTGTTGAGTTTTAAGAAGAAAATTTATCAGAACCGCTGGAGGATACCAGAACAGCTGAAATTTGTGAAAAAGTTCGTTATGATAAACTAAAGCTGGGATGGGAAAAACTTAAAGAATTGGAAAATGTTATTGAATTTTTTTGATGTTCTAAAAGAATGCATCAAGTTTAGAATGCAATTTAATAATTTTTTAAGGAAGGAATTTAAATTTGGGAAAACAATAACTGATTATTTTAAAAATTGGAATAAATTTTATTTAGTGTTTCGATGTTTTTTTAATTTTTTGGGGCAAAATTTGATATTTTTTCCCCAAAACCGAGGGTGGACTGTATATATCTTTGAAAAACTAAATATATTAAATAAGTAACTTCAAGGAACAAATAAAACTCTTGTCGATGGAAAAGCGAAGCTATTTGGTTTGATTAGTAATATTGACTTATTTCATAAACATATTAACAACAAGATTTTTGAACACTTTCATTGACTCCTAAAATGTAAAGTAACTGATGCCGCTTGTTATTGTCAATCATTTGAATATTCTATCGGCTGATTTAAAAGAAATATTTTCTGATCTAACACAAATTGATTTCCCAACATGGATGACGCAGCCAATGTTAGTGGATTTGTCTGATATAAATTATTCAATATCAAAAATAACACGCAGAATTGCAACATGATGAGTCAGTTAAAACTTTATTTAATCTAAAAAGAGCGATGACATGGCTTTGTGAGGAAACAGAAATCAAATATCCGAATTCCACCAAATGTGCAAGAAAACTATTGCTACCCTTTCCATCTTCATTTTTTGCTGAATGGGAATTTAGTGATGATTTACTGGTAAAAAGAAGAAATCGGCTGGATATAACACAACATGGAGACTTGAGACTGCAGTTAACCAAATTGGAACCGAATATAAAATCTCTGTGCAGCAAGCATCAAGCCCATGAATCTCAATAAACTGTAATGATAAATTAACATAGAAAAATATGTATTAAATTTATTTGGCATTTGAATTTAAGTTTTTTATTATGTTTCGAAATTTTACTTGCTGTGGTTTGTTAATATTTTATAGTTACTTCTTTCTAGAACCTATCATTTACGTTTCTTAGGGGAACAAATCAATTTTCAATGTTAAAAATTATGTATGTTACATAGGGGGCACAAAAAGTTTAGAAAGGTTAAACTTGGGCATATCACATAAAAGGTTGGGAAACACTGATCTAGGAAATATTAATAAATTATTTTCATTGTTATTATATAATTAAAGATTTTTACTACTTGTCATTAATTTTTGTACATATTTAGAAATATTTGATACGGTTCAATATAATTTTGTTCTATAAATTCAGTCAAAACTTAAAATAATTAAATAAAGTTAATTAAATTCATATAAATAATTAAAGTATTGGGATGAGTTAGGATTAATTACTAAAACAAGTTTTATAAGACAAAGGATAAATGTGAAAGCTAAATAAAGTTTTTTTTCAGAATTTTCGTAATATTCTAAATGTTGACGTATTACATTTTAATACTGTTCTATTTTGCATTAAAAATCAACTGAATTTTAAAATAAAATTGAAAAATAATGAATATAATAGTCGCAGTTATAGTCATGATGATAGTTTATTAAGGGCAGTTTTGTTTTAACTTGTAATTCTATATTTGAGTTTTAGAATAATATTAGTCATGTTCCCTTAAATAGCGTATTGATGACTCTAAACACTGTCCCATATGTCAGTGAGGTAATCAACTAATTAACTTGTCTGTGTACTTGGATCTCAAATTTATACGAAGATAAATTATTTATTCTATCTTCCCAGAATACACTTTTATAATTCTTGATTTTTTTAAAGATAAATTTTATTGTTAACCCAGTCGCCTACCGTGACGGATGTATTAGTCGACAGATTTATATGCCTGTCTCACAATGGCGGAGAGGATCGTCTCTATGCTGTGCTTTTATCAACTATTTGAGAGATTCGCCTAAGTATTTGTGATTTTATTTAAATAAGTAATAATTTAAAAGTAGTAATGCTTCATTAAAAGAAATACCAAGATAATGTATTATTAATCAATAATAAACAAAAAACTTTATTACACTCATCTCTCGATTTACGTGGCTTCTATATTTATTTTTAAGTGAACAAATCACTCAATTTTTTATGAACTCTGTTTTGCGTAGATTCGGTTTATCGGTACTTATTATAAGAGATTATTTTCGAAACAAAAAATTTTAAATGTATAAAAAATATTAAAATTGTATATTTCAACGCTGATACAACTTCTTTGATACAGCCTTTAGATCAAGATATAATAGGAATTTTCGAAACCTATAATACCAGTCGAATATATATTTGACAAAGATGATAAAATTGACGATATAACTTATTGAAATCGGGAAAACAATTACAATTTTCATAGCATGAAATATACTGCGTTATCATTTGTCCCAATCAGGTCATCAACCCTAAGCACTTGTCGGAAGAAACTATGACCTTAGGTGATTTCAAACGATAATATAATTCCGACTACGGATGTAGAAATTTCCGGTATTATATGTTTGTCACAGAAATTTGGAGGAAATGGGTTTACTGATTTGACTGTTGACGATGTATTTACAGAACAGGAAATAGATGACGAAGTATTTATAAATTTAGTAAGTGAATCGATACATGATCCAGAACTCGATTGTGGCACCGAAGCTAGTGATGGGAGGCTTTTCAATTTGCTAGCAAATGTGTAAGCTCAATTTTAAGTATCGATCCAAATGAAATATCAAAAAACCTTGTGTTTAGTATGAAGAAATTTTTAAAGAATTGATCAAAAGTTTAAAAATAGCAGTTAATTACAGACTTTACAGTCAATACAACAAAGGAAGCTATAACCAGAAATGAAATTGACAGTGACCAATATATTTCAAGGGAAAGCGATATACAACGAACCAGGAAAAAAAGACTAGTTGTTTCTGAAGTTAATAGCCCCAGCAATTATTTTTTTATTAATTGTACTTTAATAGTTTATGTATTATTATCAATAATACTTCATTTTTATAATCACTGCATTGAAGCCTTGCTTCTAATAATGACGTCAGGAGACACTAATTTCTATTTTTTACCACGTTTTTATTAGCTTGCTTTCTTGTCTGGAACAAATCTTGCGATTGATTTTTCGACCACTTTCAGTCATCCAATTGAGCTGAATTCTTTTATACAGGCTTGCTTCCGATGACAATACAATATTTTAAAACATTTACAGCTCTACATAAACCGCATATGCTATAATTTAACTTTATGAAAATTTTAATTTTATGAAAAACATCAATAATAATACGTACAAAAAAATTATTTTGAAATAAAACTTGCTTTTATTAAAATAAAACTTTGTTATTTTGGTTTTATTATCATTTCTGTTATTCGAAATCAATCGAAAGATTTGAATTCCTAAATGATAACTAAAAATAGTAAAATAATATTATTAATAAAAAAAAATTTTTTATAAAAACAACCACGTTTTTCAAACATTACCAATGCACTAAAAAGAGGAAAATAATTTTTTGTCTAGACATGTGCGAAATTTTATACCTAACCAAAAACGTGGGGCATATAAATGATTGTTACTAAAAAGCAGTAAAGAGGAAATAGCAGTTACTAATAGCAGTAATTCAGAAATCCACCCCACGTTTTAATAAAAACGGAATGCATGCATTTTAAGCTATAAAAAAGGAATAGTAATATAACTGAGCATATGTAAATGGGATATGAAAATCGTAATGTCTAGATTGTCTGTATGAATTCTGATTTATATTGTGAATGTCATGTAAAGCCTTGTTAATATGGTCACATAACCCTAAAATGAATGTTCAAACGAGAGCCTCAACCAGTGATAATTGAGAATTTATATATAGTCTTAAAAAATATATTTAAGAATGGATGTATTTTGTTTTCGTTAATTTATAAGGATATTGTTCTTATTTCACTAGTTAATAATTACTGTGACCCGAAAAAATAGCACAAAATGTCTTTTGGGTAACGTATAGCACAAAATATATTTATATAGCGAATTCAACGATATAATGCGGCAGAACGAAGTAAGCTTTGTAAAGTATATTCAACTAAACAGGGGTCTTGCAGCTTTGTTGCCAACGTATAGCACCATATCATTGATAGAATTTCTACGTGGTGTGGCTTTCAATTTGAATCTGTGATAAAATACGTTTAGTAAATCAATTTTATTTTGCATTTTTTAAATAAAAGTTTATAAATTTTATAATTCTATTTATTAAAAAATATATTTCATAGTTTATCAAATAATATCAATAATCAAAAATTGAATAATAAATAAAATTAGTGCTATTTTGTCATCGCTATTTTGTCGGCGCTATAATTTCACGGAACCAATAATTACATATTATATCATACGCAATCAATTTTTAAAATATTTTAACCTTAGACATAGGACCCTTTAAAGCATTTGCTTCGTGTGACTAGTTTGCAATTTGTTACCTTTCTAAAATATCTAAAAGGAGTATATAATTTGTTCAAATAAAAATGTATATTAATCAATAAATAACCTAAAAGATATTAAGATGACTCTTAATCTGTGGCGTAGCATGGGGGGGGTGCGGTCCGTCCCAGTCGGCACGATTGTTTGGGGGTGGCATTTGTGAATGGGAATGAAGGTGTACTATTGAAATTCATCCAAAAGACTTCATCGCAGTGACGGATACGGAGGTCGACAATCCTACAGAGACTGGAGATGAAGTTGATATTGCTAATGCTACAGTTGAAGTCGATACTGCTAGCGTGGAAGGCTCTTTTTAATTTTTAACAAAGACAGTAATTGAGTTTCTAATAATGGGTTAATGTTAGGGTTAGGGTTAGGGGGGGCGGCAAATCTTAGGACCGCCCCGGGAGCCAATAACAGTTGCTGCGCCACTGCTCTTAATATAAATGTGATAAATTTATTTTAATTAAGCGCTTCTTACATTTAATTTTCTCAAAACTCTGTAAGATTTGGAATAGACAATATATTGATGAAAATATACTGGACTCAAAAATTAATTCTAAAATGATATCAATCTTCATAACTATTATATACATCATTCATTCAAAAGTTTCATTTTATTAATAATTTAAAATGGGTTACCAAAGTAACTCTTAATTTTTCATAGAAAACGTTAACATTCAACTGTTCACAGCATCCAAATTTTCTACTTATTCAGAAACAACAGAAACTGAAACCGAAAATTCGAATTTTATCTAAACAAAGATTTTTTATAAGTTATTTTGATTATGAATTAATAATTAATAGTTAAATGAATAAAAAATAAAATGACACAAAATATATGAATAACATATTTTCTATTTTCTTTTATTTCTCAATGTGTTATTCGTCAAACACAGTTTACGAGTTCCTTTTCTTGATTCAAGAAACCATGACGCGTATTAATTAATCAATATTTTGTCGATTTGGAGAGGATTATTTGATCCTCAATACTTAACGAAAAATTGAAAATCTCTTCAAGTTAAAAACAATGATTATTTACCAAATCCACATGAAGATTTCTTATTTTGTCAAGTGAATATTTCGTAAACATTGTTAAACATATTGAAATCTACCAAAGATACTCAAAAAATTTTGAAAGTGGCAAAGAAAATACGTTCCACTTAAGAGTAACATGTTCTTCAGTTCTTTATTGATTTAATCTTTTGCACTCATCTCTATTTGAAAGCACTTAAAAAGTGAACAATTTGAATTGTGAGAAGTGCTCAATAGTTTTGTAGTTGTTAGTAAAATCCGAATTTTGAAATAAATTTAAAATTTGCATTTTTTTTAGTTCATTTTTTATTTATATTTCAATTCTAATTTATATCATTTTTTAAATTATTCTTTTATGGATCTAAAGGAACATTTTCTAACTTTGTATATATTTTTAAGAAGGCAGTTAACTTGATTTTTGATTAATCAATGTTTTAGGAATTACGGTTTTTCCATAACAATGAACGAAAAAATATTCGGTTTTAATTACTAAAATTAATTATCTAAACATATTTAAGTATAAAAATATTTTTTTTCAATTAAAAAATTAATTTGTGAATAATAATAAGTATTTAATAAAGAAAATATTGACAATAATTAAGCAGCATTTTGTGTTAGTTCGATGTAGGATTTTATCCTTCATGGATTAAAGAATCTTTTTATATTTGATTAACTTATATACAATTTCAAATATACCATCAATTTTCTTCTTAAATCTCAATGAATACTAAAGGGAAAAATACTGAATGTAAAATAATTTCAAGCCCATAGTTATCGATCTTGATTATATTTTAATAAAATGATTTAAAATAAAAAATAAATTGTTAACAGAGAAGTTGAGTGTGAAACTTGAATATTAATTTTCGGATTCATTGATTTTATTAATAAGGCCTCATTCAATTTTGTGAGGCATTATTAATAAGATCCATGGATCCGAAAATTAATATTCAAGCTTCAACCTTCAAACTTCTCTGTTAAACATTTTCAAATAGAGCCTTTATGACATGATTATTTACATAATCATCATTTTCATAAATAATAAATTTATTAATTTATTTTGATAAATATTTTAGATGGGGAGAATGATGAATTGTTATAGGGTAAAATAATTGAATAACTTAAGATAAAACTAAATAAATAATTATTTGAATAAATATTTTTTTAAAGTAAAAATATTCATAAATCCTAAATTCGCGCTTCTTTCAGTCCTTTGCATTACAAAAGCATTATGGAGAAACAAACATCATTCAGTATTTCGAAGATTTTATTTAGAAATGATAAATATACATTTGCTTCTTCAAATTTAGAGATTTTGAGATTGACTAAATTTTTAAATATTCCATTGGATGAGTGACCACAATTTGCAGTTAAATAGATTACAAAAAATAGACTTTTATCTTTCACGATGTTAACTATTTTATGCATTAGTGAATTGTTTTCTTCCATAGACATTAGACTATTTAATAAATAATTAAAGAATCTTCATTATTTTCATTTCGGCTATCTTAATAGAACAACGGAAAATTTAACTCACTTTATCAAAGACTTTATCATCAAAAATGGTTTTTTATTTTCTTTTATTTTTTTCAGGTAATCTTCATCATTGAAAGATTAAAGCATGAGAATCCAATCTTGTTTACAGAAAAAATATTTGGGGTTAAATAAAAAGATATATAATATAAGTATTTAAAAAAATATATTTTTGTTATTAATTTTGAAAAATTCATTCATAATCAGAAAAATATTATTAGTTCAGTTTTCTATTCTTCAAACAAATTTTGATTAACATTACGAATTTCTGTATACGCCATTAATTAATATTCAAACTAGAAAAAAATAAAACAACCTCATTGTGTAATGTTTTAAATTATTATTTTTGATTCTTTTGTATTATTATTATTATTAATATTCAATAAAATCAAATTACTTAAGTCGGTTTTATTTTAATATAATTTAACCAAATAATTTTATTTAGGAAAATATTTATTGTTGGTGAAATATCCTACACTAAATTTTTAAAAATTATTTTATCAAATATTTATTCGAATAATATTAGACTGATGTTCACTTGACCATTTTGTGATCATGTTACCCATAATGCTTAAAGACCCAATCTGGAAATTTTCAGTCAAGAATGTTAATTTTTTGATCATATGAGTTATTCAAGAAACCGACTATTTCCCAGTAATTGTAAAATTGATTATACAAACCATGAAAATAATCTATTTCGATTTTCTCTTATAATTTAAATTACGTGGTGCGCTCAATAAGTAGTGAGCCTAATATAAAAATAATAATCCGATTCCAATGAAATTTATTTTCATAACAAGCAAGTTATAAAGGTATCATTTCTTAAAGAAATCTCCATTCACACCAACACATTTTTTCCAGCGCACAACAATCTCCAGAAAGGCTTTTTCGAAGAATTTCGGTGGCTCTAGAACCAAGAAATTTGAGACTGCATCCTTCAAGTCTTCTTTCGTAGCAAAATCTTGACCCCTGAGAGATCGCTTGAGGTGGTTGAAGAGATGATAATCGGATGGCGCCAGATCCGGGCTGTATGGAGGGTGTGAGAGCAGGGTGAGGCCACAACCCTCAATTGATGACATTGACAGCCCACATGTGTGGATGGGTGCATTGTCGTGCAAATTATATAACTCACAAACTCTGCTCTTCCTTCTCAGCTTTCTGGCCTGTAGCACGAGCCGGGAGTAGTATTCACTGTTGATACGAACACCAGCTTCCGCAAAATCAACAAGGATCATTCCGTTTGCATCCCAAAAAGTGGTGAGTATGAGAGCTTTTTTGTGAGAGGTTGATGATCGCATCTTCTTTGAACACCCTTCCCCTGACAGCTTCCACTCTTGTGACTCACGTCTTGATTCTGGGACATAAATGGCAAGTGGTATTTCATCCATTGTCATAATTTTCTTTAAGAAGCGGTCTCCAATACGTTCATAGAGGTTTAAGTTTTCCTGGCAGCACATCAATCACCGATCCTTCATGTCCGCTGTTAAAAACCGTGGCACGAAGCGTGAACACAATTTTTGTAATTCCAGTTTCCGCAAGCAGTGGTTGTATGGTACCTGTGCTGACATTTAATCGCAATGTCAGTTCTCTGGTGGTGATTCGTCGCTCATACTGCACGATTTTCTTGAGTTTTTTAGCTATTTCTTCGCCAATTTCACGTGGCCTACCTGACTTTTCATCAAAAACAGACTTTCGACCATCTCGAAAATGGTTGAACCATCGTTTGACAGTAGATATGGATGGACTCTCTTCGCAATAAACAGAACTAAGCTCCACGAATATTTCTTCCCGGCTTTTCCCTTTCATTAACAAGAAACAAATAATGCTTCGATATTGGTCGTTTTCCAATGATATTTTCGAATTTAGGCGCTCTCTAACCTAAACACAAATAATAGTTTACCTTAATATTACCTTAATTACTTGCTTGTTATGAAAAAAAAGTCATTGGAATCAGAATATTATCAGAGCGCACCACGTATGTTCAACGACATTATCAATTTTGTTTTACATCTTTATTTCGTTTCGGTTTTGAACGAATTTTCAAAAAATGTTACAATTTAAGTATTCATCTTGTACACATAGGTTCAGACTTGTGTAATCTATAAGCTATCTCTCTCGTTTTATCTTAGCTTTTTGAGGACAAATTTGTCTAAAATGTTTAACTAACTCTAGAAGACTTTTGAAATATAACTATTAAATATGGCATTTATATTATTCTAATCATTTCAATTAATCATGTATAAAAGGCTATTTATTTTTTAGATTCAATTGATATGCGGGTTATACTTTATTATTTTATCTTACATAGATTTAAAAATACGTAAATAGGACATGATTTATGTGTAGGATCAACTTACACTAAAACTCAACCTGTTTTTGATAAAAAAAAGTTCAAATTTGATTTCGATAATCGCAAATAACAATTGATTTTAAAAGGATAAAGTTTTTTATTAATAATAATGTCCAAAAAATGTTTTCAAACAATTTTCTGTTATTTATTTTTCCTACAAATATTTATATGAATAACGAAAAATATAATGAATAGCCAGTCATAACGATATATTCAGACAATGAAATAATGACACATAACTCATTTATACAAATGAATCTCTATGTAGGCTTAATAATAATATTTTATAATTTTTCAAATTCAAAAAATGAACCCTTTTTGAAAATATTTTTGTTTAGAAAAACATTTATCATGGATTCTAGTCGATTTATAATTATTGATCAATGTATTTTTTTCAATAGTGCAGAACGCTAACAGAATTAACATAAATAAAATTATTGAAGGCAGATTATTTACTCTCCGATACTCTATCAATATATCACAATGCGTGCTGACTGGATTTCTGTCTGATGTGTGTCTGTGCGTGTGTGTAATCTGATGCATGCGGTCATCTGTGACTATTTCTGATAATGTGTGCTCTGTGTTCGATAGCTACTGCAATCTAACGCATCACTCGTGTTTGCTACATATCAATATTCGTATCTGTTGTCAACGATACGTTTTCCGTTTGTTGTTCAGCATCCAATAGAAATTGATTACGGATATGAATTGGTTGCTTATTTGGTTGTAAAAATCATAAACATTGAACGTTGTGTCAAGTATACAGGCGCTAATATAGCATTTAACACGAATGTGAAACACCAGTGGTTGGCTCTGTATCAATATCTTATTCTTCTCTGGTTTCTATCTCTGCCTAGAATCAGTCTCTCCAACAATTCTGTATGCTTCTCGGAGAACGATTATCGTCGATTGCATACAAACTTGAAATAGTCTATGGTAAAATAAACACTGTCCTATAATTCAAATTCGTTTACACAGGCATACACACACTCACGCACACGACCAAACCAGTGTTTATCCAGCTATTTGTGTCAATTTTCTATCCTTCTTCCTTGCTGTTTCATGCTTTATCTTCAGGTTTCAAATCGGTGAAATAAAAATTGTGAAAATTTTATTTGCACAATTTTTACATTATTTTGTACAAAAAAACGTGTTTTAAGGGCTACTATGTTTCTAGAAACAAAAGTTTAATTTTATGCTGGATTTATTATTTAGTAGAACCGTTAAGAGAAAAAATGACGTTGTGATTTATAAAATAATTAAAATCAAAAATTATGTATATTTTATTGAAATATTATTTTATACAAAATAGTTCCGAAAATATAAATAATTAAATAATATAGAAAATTTACTTAACGAAACGATCATGATGTATTTCGTCATTCGTTTTTATTTAATTTTGAACTTTTCATTATCGCTAATAAAAATATTTTCAATTCCATTTTCGAATAATTTGTTTTATTTTAAAATTAATTTACTGCAATTATTATTCCTATATAATAAGTTAAAAGTTAAAGTTTGCTTTTTAGTACAGATCACCAATTAATATTATTCAACATATTTTTTTCTTACAAATAACAAAAATATTTTCCAAATAAAAAATTTTAAAAATTTGAAATTTAAAATTATTTTATTTACTAACAGTTTGTTTCGATTGTTCAACTGTAATTTCGATGTCATCACATCCATGTTGATTATGTCATACAAACAAATATGAAATTGTCAATGCAATTATGGTTATTATTATTTATATATTATTGTTCTCCCTCTGAAATCATGCGTTTAAAACAAAACTTCTTAAACAATAAATAACAAATATCAAACAAAAGTAGAAAAAACATGCATTATAAGAACTATAACAGTATTTAATATGTTACTCTTTAGCTTTAATACACAGAGCCGTAGTGAGGGCGGTGCGAGCGGTGCGGCTGCACCGGGCGCATGGGCGCCAAAATCGCAAAATGACCAATTTTTATTTTGTTTTTTTTTATTATATATTAAATTTGAAAAGTTATAAAATCAAAATTTTGTTAGTTTTTGGTTATTATTTTATGCGCAATATGGTAATAACAATTTAAGTGATTTTGTATTATTTATTAATTGTCTATAATCTATTTGGCAATCTATAATTTCATTGCAAGGCTTAAGCATCAATGCTGCGTCATAGAGCATGTGAATACGAACGTCCAAAGTCAATTTAATTCTTTTAAGGCATAATTTGTAATAGTGAATCTTTTTTACGCTGGGGCGCCAGATATGAACTTCGCACAGGGCGCAATTTTTTCTTACTACGGCTCTGTTAATACAAGCAGCTATTCTACGAATCATATACCAAATCAATTTATGACCATATTTCTGAGTTATCTCGTGACACCAAACACTCAATCTTCGCACGTATGTGTTCTAAAAACGTAGGGCTGATGTTTGACACCATCCTCTTCAATGTTAACTAACCATACTCGATCAGATTAGATCTCGAGCGAAACTAGGCCAAGAACAGAGTACATTGATATTTTTCCTGACAAACTGGTTCTTCATAACTTTGATTTATCTTTCTAAATTCAGTTTCTATCTATCTAATATTAAATCAGGATAAACACAACCTAAAAAAGTAATTGCTCCCCATACCATGACTAACTGATTGCTTAACCGTTGGGCAAACATATCGTGTATTGATAAGTTGATTTTGTGGCCGTCGCACTTAAGGACCATGTTGCGTAAATCAATGGATGACAGTTTTGTTGCTGAACATTACGGCGCTCAAATTTTGTCTTATTTTCAAGGGCTAGACAGAATATCAAATGGTTATGAATGCTTTTTGATGACAGTTTTGGTTTGTGTGGTGGGTGGTATATAGACAGTCTAAAGTCTTTTATGAAATGACGTCGTATCGGAAAGTGTCAATTGGAACATGAGGCGGCAATTGATCCTGAATAAATGTACTATTAGTGTTTCGGATTCGGAATAACTATTTGATGAATTCGAAGGTCCGTTCTGTTAGAGGTTTTTTCTGGGTGTGATTCCTTTGATTCCTTGACGTATTATTACCAGTGATTGAATTTTTGGTAATATAACGTTGTATATGACTGATACTAACATTAAATCGAAAAAAATTTTGTTGATATGAATATATTTCCTTTTTAAAAAGGACAGTATTTGATTGAGTTTAATTTTATTATACTTAACTTGCAAAAATGTAATCATATTATTCAGACATGTACTTTTACTTACCTGTCACTAAAGTCACTTTTAGGCATGATAAATAAGATGCATAGACAAAAATTGCATTGTATTCAGACTTTTTTCCCACGAATGTATATGTATATAGATCGATTTTTTACGTTCCCTATATTTTAGAAATTTTTTATAAAAAAGTATCCAAAGTTAGGAATACTTCGACGATCAACGACATATCGAAGTTTTCGTCGAGAACTACTTCGTTCGTTTTGAGTTGTTATATATTAATTAACGCTATAATACAGTCATACGACGTACTTTCTTGAGATGGTAAGCGGAATGATCCACTTTGACAAATTCTATCAGTCTGCTACATTTCTGAACTGATGATTAAATTTCAGATAATTGGTATTTCGGTCTATCTTAGTAAATTATGCAAAATACCACATACAAGACATACCAAAGCTTGTGTTTGATAACATAAATATGGTGAATAAAAATATTTAATGCAAATATTTTATCAAGCAAAAAAACAATCTTAAAAATTTTACAAGGCAAGGCGAATGTTTAAAACATCTTAGACAGAAGTACTAAGCGTAATAAAATACAAAATGATATTTCTTTGATGTCCATATACGGAATAGAGTCATTTGATCGATTGTTTTTTTGGCACCACGTGAAAGATATAAAAGTATTCCAAATTGTCTGGAAATACATCAATTGCATTTATCATGTGATGCATGTGATCCCGTCGAATAGAATTTAATGAATCTAAAATGCCACCGGAAAGAGCAAATATTCTCTTATCAAAATATGCTGATAGAAATCAAGTGTTATTAACGCAATACGTACTTGTGGAAAATCCTCCTTTAACCAGACACACTGAAATGAATCGATGTCTATTGTTTGTTAAGGATCAAGAAGTTAAGGAGTATTGCCTAAATAGATATCTTCACATAAAAGCAAAAATTGAAACTTAAGGATGTTGCCTGGTAGGACCTTTCATAATTTTGGGAGCCTTTTCAGACCCAATTCGACAATATTGTCTATTACAACACCATTCAAGTTTAACATAGATTTTAAACAGAATTAGAAAAGATAACGTTCATTGTCCTTTAATGGACATGTAACTGTGCATTTTTTTTCACAACATTCAACTCGCTTTAACATGTTTGATTTAGATAAAAACTAGCATGATTGTATTTTTATTAAAACACTTTAAGGACAAGTTAAAATTTGTTGTCACAGTTCTTAAGGACAATTGATGGTAGCAGTAAAAACACTCAAAGCTTTTTCCTCAGTGCGTTTAGTTTTTCGACTCTATAGAAATTCACATGATTTCCTAAGATTTTACAATATATTAGTTTCTTGGAATCTTATCATGAGGTAGAAATGTTGTAAACTAATTGAATAGGAGATAGCAGAACATCCATGGTTTTCCGGCTCAAAAAGTAAATAGTGTGACAGTATTAGATTTTTAATTAATATAAAAAGCTCAAAAATATATAAACATTACTCAATAAAAATGAGATAATGTCGTTCATCGTTTCATATATTCAGTATTCCTACCTCTTAAATACTCGTCCAATAACCTTCCCGTATCCATGGCGGTAAAAATGACACCTTGTTAATCCGTTCCAAATTATATGTAAATATATGTTTTTATTTACTAGTAATTTAGCAAAATACATAAGATTTCAAAATGAGGACGTTGGGATGACGCGGACTGAAATCGCTTGGCTTGTCGAAGGTTAATAAGATAATTTAAAGCAAATTTGGTACGGATTAATAAGGTGTCATTTTTGCTACTATGGATACGGGAAGGTTAATAGAACAGATGCTTAAACATTTAAAACCAAATCCAAAAGAGAGTCTTGTTTCAAAAACAGAATTCTTAAAAAATAAATTTTTTAATTAGTTTTTTTTTCAATTTGAATTCACATCGACAAAACGTGTAATAGTAACTCTAAGTTATTTATAATTTTTTTTTAAAATTAACAAAATTTTTGATTTCTTTACAAGCATGGAAACATACTTGTAAATAACGTTTTATAGTGAAAATAAATTTGTTAACTAATGAATTTGTGAATTGCAGCTACAATATAGAAGAATAGATTAATAAGTTAATTAAATTGGAAATTTAAATACATGAAATCAATTAATCAGTTATTAGTTTACAATATTTATTTATGAATATAAGTTGATGATACATTGTATCCATTTGGAGAAGATTATCAATCTTAGGTTGGTTATCAAGTTGTTAATAATGATCTTCTACAGATTTTTATCTTTTAATTATTTACAATCTTAGTATGATTATAACTCAAGATCATATGAAACATATCAGACTGATTGAATTGAAGTTACTTGAAGGCTTCTTCTACTAAGCAGTTAGACATCTCAGTCCCAGACTCCTTCGCTTTGAGTCTATTATTTCTTTTATTATCAATGCTATTTTCTTTGATTTATTCTGATAACTTTTATTAAAAGCATAAATATCTTAAGTTTTGAGGAAATTAAGCAATTTCATGTTCATTCAAGATTTAATTAATTTAAATTTGTAATATATATATATAATATGTATACCTATTTTAGGAATAAATTACATATGATATTATGTTGTCATATTATCTCATTAACTTTATTTTTGGGTGTTGGCACTTTATTTCAATGGTTAGAAACTTATTGATCTATGACATTTAAACTATTCATCACTTTAGATTTATTATTAAAAATATTTGTCAAAATAAGAAATGTTCTCTTCGTACAATACCATAGATTATAATACATTTGATAATAAAAATTTGTAGACCATATTTTTGTAATATTTATTCAAATATTAAACAATTGTTAAATTATTATTTTTAAGGTATGATAATTTTTATTTGAAATGTAAGAAATATAAATTTTCTTTTCCTTAACATTGGTTCATTAAAAAATGAATCATTTATTAAAAGGTTACTAATAATTTAAATGTTTCTTTTATTCAGATACGTCATATTCGATTGAAGGTCCTCCTCCACATTGCCATGGGGCCCTCATAAATACAACACACCGTCAAGAACCAATTCTTAGACCCGGCATGATGAGCAGCTATCCTTATAATTCAGGAAACGTTAGACATTTTTCATTTTAACATAAATTACTTTGTAAATTATTTTATTATTTCCTATATAATTATTGAAAATAATTAGTTCTTATGTATTTTTAAATGATTTTTATACTATACTTTAGAATTACTCTTAAGTTAAATATTTAATAGTTTAATTTTTTATAACATTTTGTTTCAACGATTACTGAACATTATTTAATGTTGAAGTATCCACACCCAGATTCTTCATATATTTTTTAAATAGTTAAATTTCATGTCAGTATCAGATCATAGAGTAATTCTATATATTACTAGCGCGCTCGGCCCGCTTCGCGGCCCTCTCTTGCCGGGGGTTCAATGTTATTAGATCACGCGACTTTTTTCTGAAAGCATTTTTATTGAAAATTTCAGTGTTTCGAGTATAAAAAATCATATAACAAAAGTTTTTATTTCTGTTTAATGCAAAGTTTGAAAATCATATCTCGAGACAAAATGATATTTAAGAAATTACGGTTACAAAAATCGCATTCATTCTAATATCAGTCTAATATTTATTTATTAATATACAATCATTTCTTTATTGATTATAAAATCATTTCAAAAATTTACCTTACAGCGTTAGTGATGCAGTGAGGCAGGCAGTGAGTGACTTGGGCTTTTATAAGATAAGATTGTAGAAGTTAATTTTCTTGTCTAGAAAATCAGTAAACTCAAATGTAGGATGCTCAATGTTGCGAATAATGTATTTCTAGTAATCATGTATGACTTTAGGATTATATATTGAAAGAGAAATTGGAAAACGAACATCGCTATAATTTGATGTTGTATGATTAGACTTTTTTCTAATATTCATATTACATTCCTTTGAATAATTTTAGATAAAAATACAATTATACTTCTTTTCAGTAAATTTTTGATCAATATTTATTACATATTACCTACTTGTAGGTAGATGACCAGACGTGTCTATTTCTGTCATACATTATACTATTGTATAACGTTTTTATATGTTTGCTGTGTTGTCTTCTCATCTTTCTTTTTGTTTGTTTGGATCGAATGTCCACCCACTTTCCGTGGTCCGATTGAGCTGAGGTTCATGCTAAATGTGTAATCCCGATATCCATACATTAATTAATTAAAAAATTACTATCTGAATGATTATTTAGTCTTTTTTACAAAAATATTTTTCGATTATTCTATAATTTAACCATATTTATAAATCAATTAAAAAAAATTTAATTTAAAATTTGTATTTTTAATATTTGTCATAACTTTAAGAATTTTTTGTATTTTCGCAATAAATGCATTTTGGATTCCTTATTAATTCTAGTTGATTTTTTTATATATTTGTTATGAGGAATTTTCAACAAATATTGATTTTCTAAACTCAGAGTATTCAACTTTTCCGTAATTTTCCCGTGTTACGAAAAAAATTATTGAAGGTTTATTTTACCTAAACGGCGCTCCAAAAACCAGGCTATCAAAATCAGCAATCTGTACCACATTATTCGGTAAAAAGAGTTAGACTTAATAGTTTTGGACTTCATCATGATCCCACAGTTGCACTGCTCCGAAACACATGTAAAGTACTCTCCTTAATCCCGCGGTCATGTTGTCACCCCATCTGGTTCGATCAGACAACTAGTTCATGTTGTAGACCCGAAATATCAAACTCAAATCGATTAAATTGTTAAAAGTTTCGATCGTTTCAGAATCGAACTCTAAAAATCTTTACAGTCCTATCAATTATGAAAGCCCAGTTTGAATGGGATTTTGATATTCGAAAAACCCGCAGCATTCCATCTGTTTTCAACCTCAGAATTCAATTACAATATAAACATAGTTTTACAAAGTATTTTTTTATTCAATCCTTTTTTAATACTTTCTAGTACAGTTAGAGTTATGAAACTTAAAACATATCTCAGAATCATATGACAATGCAATATTTCGAGCTAAATAATGTTTTTAATTAAATTCTTATCATTTTAATTTTTTTAGTTTACAAAGTTTGTTAAAAATAACTACCCAAAATTTTCACCCAAACATAAAAGACTACAATAATGTTTTTTTAGTAAAAAATAAAAACGTTGTAATAAAAGTCATTTTTATAATGTGATTATTTAGTTATATTTTTTCAAAACAATATCTAATAATAACTTTTTTAATACCACAAAAATGAATTGTTAAGAAAAATGATTTTATTTAATGTCTATTACAAAAATTATCTCTTCAAAAACAAAAAAATAAAGAATTCGAAATTTTAGATGTAATTAAGTATTGTGTGTTATATATGTTTAAATAAAATAAGTATAATCATACTAAAAAAATTTTGGTGTACAAGCTTTTATAATTTGTCATATGTTTGCGGTTCTGTATCTATTTCACCCACTTCCCACATTTTTTTGACTGACTTATCAAAGCCTACTAGGCGAAAACCCACTTTCTATTCGCATTTAGATGTAGCAAATTTCAAAGCCTATTACTGAGGAAAACATGAGAACGACACTTTAATTACTTTTTGCGGTCAAACTAAAGGCGGTAGATGAGCAGTGACAGTGAAAAAGTGTATTGTCACCTAGAATACATCAGAAAGTCCTGAAAGTTTCATGTCGCTAGGTGAACGGGAAATGGGTGAATTTTCGATCACAAGATTTGATGCATCCAGACAGACAAACAAATGAAACGTAATAAAAGCTTGTAATAAATATTGTAGATATAAGTAAATCGCTTTTAAACATATTATTATAGATTTGTAACACCAAATGTATCAATAGATAATATCTATGAAGAATATGCAGCTTTTTCAAAAATTTCCTTAGATTCCAAACAATTTATCTTCCTTTAAATTCTAAAAAATGTGGATAAATTTCCTAAATGAATATAAGTAACCTAGTATGTTAATAAAATTCAAATATAATGAGTGAGCGCATTCTGTTTCCCCGATTTTATTGCACCGAGGAAGGATAGAGTCTGTTGATGGAGAATTAGTGATCAAAGTAATCGCACATATTCGAGTCAACAATTACGTAAATCGATTTAAAAAGAATTTTTGTTTAAAAAGATAAAATCAAACAAAAAATAATAATTGGTTTTGAACGATTCTTTTTGTGCCTGTATAGTTTTGATATGAATGTTTGAATTTGAATATGGATATACCTATTTTTTTCTCTTTAAGTCTGTGTTAAACAGTAATAAAATGCTATTAAAATAATAATAACTACCGTGTTTCTCGAAATATAAGACACAGTCTTATATTACTTTTGATGGAAAATTTACCAATAGGTCTTATACTAGCATATTTTCTTATTGTCGTATATTAATATTCCCCAAAAAGTCTTTAAATTTTCCAGTAGGTCTTATACGGGGGATGTCTTATATTTGGAGAAACACGGTAAAACAACTGTTTTACTTTTCATTTTGGATGTACTCCGAAAATAAAGTTTTGGTCGGGTCACTCTATTCGTAGGATCACTCGTATCTAACCAAAATACTCTCACATTATTGATAAAACAATCCTATTTAAACCTAACATTTTTTTGTAACAATTAATTATGCAGAGAAGTAAAATCACAATTCTGTCATTTTGAATGATTAAATTTTTAGAAAAATAGAACATTCATTGTTCAAAATTAATTAAAATAATATTATTAACTCTTTCGAACTGGACTTTTTTTAGAGAATCAGAATACTTATAGTTTATAATTTCAGAAAAAGAAAAATCACTATTTTCATGTTTAAGTCGACGATAAAAATGAATTTTATTTTCTAAGAAAAATTGGAATTCGGAGTGTAAAATTGATTTAAAGAATCATTTTTGTGATAATGTATCTAGTTTTTTAAGATACTTTCTAGGACGCATAAGCGAGTCAGTCCTTTATTCAACGATTCCTTTACGAAATAAGCTTATGTCCCGCTTTTGAATCATATAGTAACGGTTTAACATTCTGGGATGGGTTTGCGCACTACAAATATGATGCCTCTAAATTGAAGAGTATCAAATGTAAAGTGAATTTTCAAATAAAAAAAATATAGAATGACTCAAATGAATGTCGTTTTTAAAAACAATTATTATCTTTAGAAAACTGCAAATTCCTATAGTAACTCAGTGAATCAGAAGGAAATAACTTAGCTTAAAACATCTGTTAATATACATTCTTTTCTCTAGGACTTTTTCTTTTATAAGAGGTGAAAGAATCAAAAATCGAATTTGTTAAATCGAATTCGTGACAATCGAAAAAAAACATTAATTATTAAATTATAAAATATTATCACAAAATACAAAGCATTAATTAGAACAATTGAAATTCCAGACACTTTCGAATGTAATGTGGAAAAATAGGATATCTTATACTTTGCATAGCGTCGGTATCCCGGATTGGGAAGATAAATAATCGACTATTGTTGCAATTCACGCATTCCATACTATTGCACGTTTTACAAAAATCTATGAAACACGACTTTTTACTGTCTTAACAACTTCAAAACTATAAAGGTTTAAATAAACTATAACTATTTTCAGGAGTTATTTTCATCTTGGAAAATCTTAAATGATAAAATCCTTATAAATAGCGGTTAGTTACTACTACTAATTGATAATAAGATTTTAAAAAGTGATTTATTTATATTTACAATTTTTGTTTTATTTTAACACGCATTATTCCTAATATTTAATTACTCTCCCCATCATCTTAAGATCAAATCCCATAGTCATCCATATGTTTAGATTGAATCCGTATCTGCATCGATCGTTTCGTAGAAACTTTAACCATCTCTGAGTTACTGGTTCTTTATTTTAATCATAACTGTCTGAAATACAATAAGTTCTTATATTGTTGGTTGAGGTTCTGATCGCGGGATCCCGAAGCTAAATATTGATCCTGAATTCCCAAGATTACTGGTTTTGGAATTGAGACTAGAACACAATATTTTATGAAAAAAGCTTTATTAAATACTGTGGTGCTCGAATATTAAACAAAAAAATACATTTTTTTTAATAATATTTGAGGACACTCTTTTTAAAAAAAATGCAATTTAAATTTAGTAATTGTAATAAATGTCTTCGTTTTGTTTATTGTCGTTTTATAATGAATAATAATTCAAACCGCACTGTGCGGCAGCGGCCCCGATCGATCGGATCTCATGCGCCATCGCCTCACACAATTTGGCGACGCATTGTGGATCCCCACAAACTCAACGACCACACACTCCGGTCGCGTGTCGATGAACCGATCGAACAATTCACCACATCGAGTAATATCGGCTGTCACGGCAACAGGGACGCGGTACGGGAAGCCGCGACGATTCGGACGAGACACCGTTACTCAGTGGTACTTCGAATTCTGGTCGACACTAGACCGGCCGATCTGTCCCGCCGAGTGATGATTTCCCGCACGAGTAATGGGTGCTTGTCTTCACAGCCCGATCCGGAGGACAGCACCATAAATACGAATAAGTTAAATGTTCATCAGTAGCGGTAGAAAGTATTAAAAAACTAGTATTTTTAAGGGGATATATTAATGAATATATATTATAATGAATATATTAGTGAAGTGATGAAAGTGAAAGAAAGCTCCCGTGGTTATGAAAGTATTTAAGCAATTGCTGCAGAAGTACAAGATTTTACTGAAGTAAATGGGACCAGAGAATACCATCACCACTAGTATGTCTCTCATTCTCGAATGCAGAACACAGTGTGGCAGTTTAATGAACATGTTGAGAGATTCTTCATTGTGAAGTAGTTCAGAGAACGCTAGTAGATCTAAATGAAAGTATCCGTTTGACTGGTGAAGATTTTGGAAGCATAAATAAATCACTTTCTGAGCTGAAACCATTTCAGATAGCTGTGGGGGTTATCTGTAAATGCAACATAACGCTTTTCACTGTAGAAGCAACAGTATATTATCTTCTAGAAAAGATACTAGCACATTATCATTTTATAGGCGATTAAATTCTGGAATTTCTTCACAAACAAATTGTAGAACAGCAATATAAGGAAGCATCAGTTGTTCTTTAATATTTGTACAAACCACTAGCACAATATTACTAATGTGTGTTAACTATTGCAAGAACAAATGACTGAAGTATTAAGTCTGGAAGAGAATTTCCAAGTTCCTCGGAATTTTCAAAATTCTATAAGTCATCTCAATTGAATGAACATTTTTCGACGATGCAGCGATTACTGGAAGTTATTGCAACAGCATTTTCAACTCCAATTACAAGCATTCAATTACTAAACAACAAAGTCCACATATTATAAACTTAGATTAATCTCAAGTATAATGTTTCTATCAGTCAGACGAATGACGAACTCATTTTTAGAGTATATATTAACATTTAGAGCCAGTTTGTCTTATTTTTATGGATTCGGAAAGAGTCTTCTCTTCCGCTGGATACTTATGCGCTACACTATAATTTGCATAAAACTCTCTTTACAAATTGTCTTTCCTTTAGGTAACCCAAATGTTAAATGTACACTGTCTATATACCAACTCATTTCCTCAATGGATTCATTGTGTAAAATTTTCCAAATGATTGTTGCCGAGTCAACTATCGTCAAACATGTAACATCGTTGAAATAAGTCAAGTCACTATGGAGTTGATACCATACTTTGCCAGTTGTTAATTGTCCATGTTGATACTTGTGTCGTGGGGCTGGACAAATATTTGAACACACTTCACATTTATTTATGAATTTTATAAATTGATCCAACTTGACTGAGTTAAACCCAAATTTCTCTTTTAGCAGTTCATTTGTTCTGTTGACCCGAAACCAGTGTATTTCCTTCATTTCTTCAGTGTTCGGATTCAGATTGTCTTCAATAGCATTTAGTGACACTTTTGTCTCAATAACCTGTACTTTAATTCCAGCCGTTTTCGTGTCGTCTTGCCTTTGACCTATTGCACTCCCAGAAAGGGTATCGTATTATCGATTTTTCCCATCTCGGAAGAGCTCCTTATCTTCACTGGGAATGTCATAATAAGGCCCTGACGCTCCACCAACTGGATTATCATTAACAAACTTCCATCTTGTCTTCCAATAATTTCCGTCAAACTAAACTTTGAAATCATCATGTTAGATTTCTTAATTTCTTTCTATTTCAACCGAAGTTTATGCATACGCAATCACCATCTAACCGTATCGTTAATCGATTTCTGGAAATAATATCGTTTTCCACGATTACAACGACATCTGCAGGTAGTTTTTCAACCACAATCGCTTCAACAGATTACAGATCGATTTCGCCAATCAGCACCGCTCTTAGATGCACTCTATCAAGGATACCCACCTGGTTGCCGTCAAATTCAAGACTTATGCTTTTTTACTCTGTTAATTTGTGACCTCGTGCATCCTATTCTAATAAAAGTAGCACTACTGTCACTGGCAATCATCACCTTCATATTATACCTGTCGATTAACGCTTTCCGGATCAATAAATTCTGATTCATCACTGGAAATTAGTAAATTAATGGTGATTGAGGATTTTTAGGGTGATTTTCGGCGACCTGACTGACAAAGTTATAATTGAAGCATTATGGTTTTTTTATAAGCCTTCTTTGGCTAGTAGTTGCAACACCACTTCCTCTAATTGTAAAATTTGGTCCCATTTCCTTCACTGGGAAAGATTGGGCATAGATCATTTTCCCTACTATCGTTTCCCGATACTTTACAATTTGATTTAATATGCTTGACTTTACAACACTTAAAACTATTACACTTACACATATTTTGTAAGTGTCCAAGCTGATTTCATCCGACACATCGAAGTTTATGGTGAATCACTGCAGCAACTTCTTGGTTATGTTAACCATATCTTTTTAACTATGTTGACTACACTATGAAATGTAAAATCATCTTCAAATCTTGGCTGCATTTCTTTTCAAGCGTTCTGGCAAGTGAATGAACAACGTTGAACAAAATGCATCGACCAGATCATGACCTCCTACCATAGGTGTTTAATTTCAGTTGCTGAAACATCCGAACGATCACCCGATTTAATTTTCTTCTTACCGAGGAGTAACTACTCATTAAATTGGTTCAAACCAAGTATCCGGCAAAACTGGCTTTTAATTTTTTTTCATAATCCGATGATATTCCCTTCAATGTGTTATATGCTGGCCCATCTAACATAATAACCAAGATCGTGACCTCTTAGCCGTCAACATTAGCATAAAACTCAAATTTGTCTATCCAACGCTCGACATCTTTTCCACCATCGAAATTTTTTGATATTCTTGATTTCTTGTATTGGTGCAATAGCTTTTTTACAAATCGATAATATGATTTTTAAAAGTGATTTATTTCATCAACAATATTTGCTTTATTTAAACCAATATAATATAAAATACCTCATTACAGTTACACTTGTTTCTTTGGAGATTGAAAATAATCTTTTTGTACTATAAATACTAAGAAAGAACTCAAAGAAAGAGAATTTTCTATTTATTAAGCATATAAATGTACAATATTTTTATTAATTTTGGATAAAACATTTTTTATCTACGTGGCTAGTAGAAAATCACAGTATTTTTTAAAAGCAAAGTGTATTTAATGAAACACGTGATAGAGGCAAACAAATAAATATTTACATAAATAAAACCAACGGATTTTATTTATGGGAAATTCCTCTTTACCACTTGCAAGCAGTATGCAGCGATATTACCACGGTTGATGAACTTAAAAGTGCTTTACTACTAACATGACAGAACATCGACATGGAAGTAATTCTCAAGGTCACAGCTTCTTGGATTCCACGTTTTTGAAAGTGTTGCAAAATTGACGAAGGACATTTTGAACACATCTGAACAGCAAGTTTATTATGTAAATATAATTGTTTACCTTTATCAGGTGTTTAATTAAATACACTTTGGTTTCATAAAATCCTTTGGTTTTCTACTGAGCGCCCTGGAGCTAAAGATGAGAAGTTACGTTATTTGTATAACAAGTTCATATTAAATGTGATATATTTGAATAAACAGGGTTTTTTGTACCCGTTATTTTCATGGAGCTGGACATTAAGCGGTTAATGGTTTTTTAATCATAAGCCTGTCTCATGTAATATGGAGGAAACTCTCAAGTTTTAACTGTTTCTATATCCAAGAAATTTTCACATTTATACACTCTTAAACTCAGATTAGTTTTATATTATTATAAAACAAATTCAAAGTTTTTGCAGTGAATCTATTATTAAAAACATACACTTTTAAAAATAGTGAAGAATATTTCGTGTTTCAATATTTTTTTTATTTTGTGGGAAGGTGAGAATGCGATTTGTCATAGCATTAATAAGTACAGTTTCTTAGCTATAAGGAGAATTTAACAACCTTTTCTTCTAAATATGAATCTGTTTTTGTGACATCAATCAAATAATTTTTCACTGTTTGGGACCTATTGAACTTTTTAATAATTTCATATGCATTTGATATGTATTTCTAGTATAGAGGCATTTTTTGAAAGTCAGGTAGTAAAAGATTATATTGATTTAATTAATAAAGGAATTTAAACTATTTTAAGTTAAACTTATGGAATTGATTGGCGAACCACTTAATAGTTCTATCTCTGTGTATAATATTTACAGTACACCTTTATATGTATTTCAGTTCTTCTCAACCTTTTTATCGACTTTAAAAATCTATAAATTTTGTCCACTGAAGTTAGCAACCCAAACATTTGTGCAAAGTTATTAGATATGAGGTCCAAATGAAATAACAAACATTGTTGCTTTCACATCATTTACAAAACTAATGTTTTAAGGTAGTCATTGGTTTTTTTAAATTTAAATGAAAGCCAGTTTTAAGAGTTTCCTTTTTAGATAAATACAATTAATTAAATTTAATAAATATAAATTAAAAAATATAAAATTTTTATTATTTATTATTAACAAACATGTTTAACATATACAAAAAAATCATAGGAAAACATAAAAATGTCAATTTTTGGTATTTCGGTGACCCCATTGAAAATTTTGCAATGCCCCCAGTTTGAGACCCCCTGCTATAATGTAATTGACGTTTTTAGGATTATTCTGGTTTTTGAGAAGAAAGTTAACTATAAGATAATACAGGTTTGACTCAAAAGTTTCTGCCGAAATTTCAATAACAAATGAATATCAACAAAGTATTTAATCATCAACGTCACATAAGATTTCAAAATATTCACCATCATGCTCAATGCATCGTTCCCACCTTCCCGGTAACTTGTTGATGCCATCTTGGAAGAATTACTGCTGTTTTGAGTCAGCCCATTGTGGAATATCGTGTATTACAGCAGATGAATTTTGCTACGCAGTCGGAGCATGTTCTGAGGCCAACTGTGCCTTAACCAAGGATGTAGTTGATTTATTTATAATTATTGGCAGTTGACAGTCCTCTCTTCCAGTTGTAATAAATGATTTTTTATTATCTTCTCGAGAAAACTGCATTTTCAGTAGGAATACTCACTAGAGAAACAAAAAATATTCGTAATAGATTTAAACAATGTTTAATTTCATACAAATTAAATATTTTATTATTATGAAAGTTCTGTTCAAATTGTGAAAATTTTAACATATATTGTTAACAAAACTGCTGAAGAGTACATAGTAAAAATTTCATTACCCGCAAATACATAGAACTAATTTTAGAAAGCTTTATTCATCGACAGAAACTTTTGAGCCAAACCTGTATTATCAACCAGAATTTTTTAAATTACTTGAGTTATATCTGGATTTCTAGAATTAAGTTTAAATTATTACTATAACATTATTAGTGGTGGCTGTGACACTATATTTCTTGGACGTTTGACTTTATCTAGTTCTATTTTTCTTTAAAGGTTTAAAAATGGTATAATCCAAACAATTAAGTTATACGAAAGAAGTCTATAGAAATTGTTAGAATCTGTGGGAACACCACTCGGAGAACAAATATCCATCACTAAATTATATTTAATAATCACAATTAATTATTGGATATTGAAAAATTGATGGATTGAGTTGATTTTCTGATAA
>MQRK01178639.1:2738-14127 GCA_001938485.1 Girardia tigrina
AAATGTTTTTCGTTTTAAAAATTTATTGTGGATTTATTTTCTTTAAATAACTTTTATTTCAGAACAAATTTTAATTCCTAATTTATCTGTATAAATTGTAGAAATAATTCGTTAAATTCTGATTGTTGGTAAATAAAATTAATAATATTAAAAAAGGAATTAAATATAACTTTTAAAAGGAAATTAACAAATTTATTTTTAGAGAACATTTTTTATTTTTTACAATAATTATATTAACTCACTTCCTATAAATATTTATATCACAAATTATTTAAACGACTTTTCACCAACTTCAAATTGTCAAAATAAATTTTATATATATAAATGAATTGTTTATTTTACTAAAATATTCTGTCTTCTTTTAAACACAAGTAAAATCTTTCTTACAAAATGACATAAAAATAAATTTTGTAGCATATTTTAAATTTACATTTATTTTTTACATAAACACAGCGATTATTTTTTTATTAATGTAATAAAATTGTACATTGTTAATCACTGGTCGAAGAGGGTACCCAATCGTCCATGCCGCATGTACAGCGGTCAACGACCACAGAATTCGTGATCGGAGGATGACGGTAAAACATTCGAAATATTTTTTCCTGAAATATATTTTAAAATAGCGTGTTTTTTTGTTTAAAATACATTTTTAATGATTAAAATTTGTTTTATTAATATAATTTAACATTAAATAACTTTGAATACTAAAATGAAATTTTATCAATTTTTGATATTTTTCTGTGGTTTTTTATTTTCGCAAGTCGCTAATTCGAGGATTGTAAGAAATGATAATATAGAAGAAGGCAATGGCCAGCTGCAAGAGGATGTAAAAGAACGTTTTCCCAGACATGCGGAACATTTTACTAACAAAGCGAAATTCGAATTGAAAGAAGCATTTCCAATCGATTTGTATACTGGAGTGAAGTTCAAACTGACGTATGACCCTGTGGACTATGATAACAAGGACGTTGTGTTTGTACTGGCCATCACGGAGAATAATGTATTAAAGTCGTCTGTCATTATCGATTCCACAAGGATCAAGTATGAATTCATTGATGAGATATTTACTGTCGTTGAAGAACAGCGATCTAAATTCTCTTTTGAAGGAAGATTACAATTTTCACGCATTTGTAATCACTCAATTTTCACGGTCTTTTATTTCTCGAAAAGAAATCCTTTAATTGAAGACAGATTCTATTTTGGTCGCCCCGATTATCGCGCTCCTCTGCGGGGCCTTTCGACAACTGACATAATATTTACTTATTTCAGAGAGAACTTCCTTCAGTTCAAGGATTACACCATTTATAATAATCTCATCGAACTCGATGATTCTAATCTGTTTTCGAAAATTATTTTCTTAATACAAACGGACAGTGTGACACAAATAATAACTTTTATGCTCCTGGCCGCTGTTGTGGGACTATTTATCTTCATTATATCGTATTTCGCTTCACATTTTCGACATAATAATAAGAAGAAGAAGAACGAGCAACAAGAAAATAAAGTTTAGTAAATCTTCAGCATTAAAGAAAATAAATTTTGTATATTTTATTAATAAAACCTTTTGAAATTGAATTCAGACTTTTGTATATTACTTTATCATTGTATCTATTTTTCAAAAATTAAAATTCATTTGCTATTTGTTCCATTTATAATAGGAACATTTACTCCTAATGGAAATGTAATTCCATGGGGTCAATTCCTTATTGTAGTAAAATCGAGGAAGTCCCGAAAAAGGCACAAAGGTTTTCGGTCGATCTGTTCAAACTTGGTATTCGTATATATTAAAATTCGTACACGTAATATTCTTTCTGTTTTTGTAACCACTTTTTTGATTGTAGAATGAAATTCAATATTTAAAGAGATTTAATGCGAATAATGCAAATTATTTAACAATTTAGTTTGTTTGAATATTGAGAATTTAGTAAATGCGGGTTAATTATTGATTTATCTGTGTGATAAACAAATTGCGTGTTTTAGTAATAAAAATATATTATTTGTCTCATGTACGGTTTTTGAAGCTATGTCAATACCGACGGAGTCTGTTTTAAAGATGACAATTTTTATGTTATTTTAGTCTGGATTTGTAAAAAAAATATAGCAAAAATTTTGATATTTGTTTCAATTGATGAGGCTGCTGCAAAATTGGTCAAGTTTGAGGATAGTTCGAAACTTGCTGACAATTTAAAATAGAAACCTTGCATAAAGTTCAAATTTATCTGTTTGTAAGGCTTAAAATATATAACACTACAAAAATTATAAAAAAATATAATAGTAAAGCATTTTCAAAACATTTTAACCCTAATGGGACCGAAACTATTTCCTTTAGAAAAAATGAATTTTTGATATTAATTCTGGTTTATTATATCTAAATAACTTGTTCTACATTAAAAAATAAACTGATGAGTTCAAACTCGTGACTCATATATACAAAGACTATTGCACCTAATGCCGCCTGTTGCCGAACTTCTTCGTCTGTTGTGTCTTTATCAAACAGACTCTTTATCTTCAAAATCTTTCTGTGTTGAATCAATTTTCACAGACATTAAAATTATATAAATTCAAAACGTTGACCTTGCTAGGCAATTCAGTTAAACAAATTAACATTTTTTTTAGTGTGAATTAAATTCACATTTGAAATGAATTTTGTTTCATTTCAATTTGAATTGACCAATTGGGTCACGTTGTGAATGTAATTTCATTGGGTGTGTTTAAAATGAAAGTAAAGAATTCATGTGTGTGTTGTGTGAAAGTTACACAATCACAATTTTTAATGTCTGAAAATTTTTCACTATTGGTTTTTTTGATTTAATAAAGAATAAAAGAATTCGTGACGGCATTTAAAATTAATAAATTCATTTTTTACAAGTGTTTTGGAAATCATTATTTCTTATATGTGATATAAGAAAACGAATAAATATAAATCGATAATAATGTTTATCAAATCATCAATGAAAATTATTGATATTGCCAAATCTGTGATTAAATTTAAAAAATCAGGCTCAAAAGGTCATAGATTTCAGCAACAAATTCGATATGGGCGTGCAGATATTCATTTTGAATTTGAGTAGAGCCCATCAAGTAATCGACCAAATCGAAAGAAACTCTCCAACGGTAATCGCACATTTCGATATTAAAGACGGTCATTTGGTCAAGAAAATCTATTTAAAATCAAGTAAATTTATTGTCGACTCAGACAGTGATGATTCGCTCGTTGAATCGAGTTCCGATAAATCCGATCGGAAATTATCGAGAAATAACTCGAATGAAATCAAAGCATCTTCATCGATCCTTCCTGACAACCGAATCAAATCTCAATCAAATCAAATCGATAAACCGCGTCGGAGAACGATCAACGAATTTCTATTGGAAACGAGCACTATATGCGATTTGAAGTCGGCAATCGAACAATATTTGGCGACAAAATTGTGGAAGAGCTTGTTTCGAATTGTCGCTTTGATTCGCACACGGAGAAATTATGTAATTGTGATATTCAGTGCCAAGAAACTCGCCAACAGTTATCTACACTATATTCGTGTGATAGATGTGATTCCAGTTAATAATGAAACTAAAATCAGTGACGATCTAACTCGATCCAGTAGCGGCGCGATACAACAAGTAGTCTTAAACGGTGAAGATTTTTCTCTAAATCAATTCGATTCGATTTCAAATCCAATTGATTCTCAACACCCAATCAATCAATCGAATATGAAAGAATATCATTTAAGCTTCAAGGAAAACGAAGTCTTTACAAGTTTGAATTGGCTGCAAAAATTGAGGGATGAAGCGGAATCATCGTCCGAACAGTCATTCGAACCAAAATTATCAGAATCTAATTATGATTTACGAAAACCCTCTGCTGAGATACAACAGTAAGTGCTTTGGTTTAATTTGGCAACGTCAACATTCTTCAACTGATTCTTCAACTACTTTTATTTTAACGGTAAGCATTATATCATTCATATCAATGTATTCATCTTCACTACCGATAATATCAAACTCTATATGAGATTTATTATACCCACTACATTTATCTGATCCTCTACATTCTTAATCTCGTGTATCATTTTGATCTTTTCTTTTATTTGTTCTACTCCTTTTACATTATTCATCCGAACTTCTTTCTTGATATCCCTGTCATCACAACAGTTCATTAATAATGTTTCCATTATGCTTTCTTTGGACATGTTATGTTGCAAAATTCTTTCTGTCATCTTTTCTATTTTTTCGAAAAAAAACTTCAGGTATATCATCTTTCATCCTTTACCGGCATGGTTCCGACCAATCTTCAAATAGCGAAGATGTCCTCCCAAATGCTTTTCGAAGTCGATTTTTATAACTACATATCGACTTGTCAACGGTCTTATACTTTTCCTTCATGTCTCTTTCCAACAGACACAGGACAATCACGTCTTGTTTTGCTTTTGCCATTCCCGCGAATTGGAAAAATGTTTCATATTCTTCTATGAACGTCTCCACATTGTCACCTTTCCTGAATTTTTCAGGAAGTAATTGTTTCGGGAAGTTATCCAAATAAATAAAATAAATAATTGCTGTTAAAGTGATTAATAATTTTAATAATAATGCAATTCTTTTTTCCAACAAAATTAATTAGGAAATATTAAAAATATACACAAATAATGCATGGACTAAACAACAATTGAATATAACTTGAACGACTTTTTATAACAAAACTCTGTTTATAAAATTAACGCAATATTTTGAACGAAAAATATATTTCACTACAAATATTTTTTATTTACAAAACATCTTTCTTTTCGACCAAAATTGATCGTCTTTAAGACCACTGCTGGTCTAAAATATTGATTGATTGATTGCAGGTTCAATCTCCAAAATGTTGAAGTATCTGCAAAGAAATTGGAATGGAGTGATTTCATTATTTATTAAACAATATTTGAGCTCGGAAGAGAAATTTGAAAGAATATTAGGATCACGTTGTCTAGTTCTTTCAAGTTCATTTCTTATACGCAAACTAACAAGTCTCATAGGATTGCATCAATAATGTTGCTCTCAGTTTCAGTGAAAACCCATGGATTGTCATGATGAACCCAAAATTTCATCTTTTGTTTCTTGTTGAAGGTCTCGGAGAAATTGTTGGTCAAGATCGTGGAATTGAACTATTTGATTATTGCGAGATCAATTAACCGTGTCCTTTCAAATTAGAGATGAAAAGAGGCTATTTTTGTTTGTTGTTGTGGAGTTCCGATCCTTTTTTGTTTCAATGTACTAAATAATGTACGTGTTCGAGAATATAAAAGGTTAAATTAAAAAATTTTAAAAGTTTGAGAAATTTTGTCTATTAGTTAATCGAGTTTTTTTTGTAAATGTAAATTTTTTTGTAAATTATAAAATTTAGAAAAATGAAAATTAATTAAATTAATAAACTTTTGAATTTAGAAATTTTATGTTTGTGGTTAATTTAGTTTTTTAGTAATTATAAAAATGTATAAAAAATATTATTATGATGGTTAAGATTATTAAATTATGTCAAGAAAAATGTAAATTTTATGGATGAGTTTTAATAAATCAGTTTGTATAGGGATTTCAGAACTAATAAAATTTTATTGAGATATCGATTTCTTTCATATATTCATTAACTGAAATTGAAATGCCTAATTTAAAAGAACAGATAACTTTGCCATTTGACTATATTTTTAATGTGGATTATTTTATGAAGATATTCGAAGATTGAATATAACTAATTGAATATAAGAAATTGACAAAATTTCAGTACCTATTAAAAATTGTGAAGACATTCATGATCAATGGAATGAATTAATGAGAATATTCCAAAATTGTGGAAAATCATCAACTTACAGATATTTATTTCTTATGGATTATGTTGACTGCGGTTCTTATTCATTGGAAACAGATATATTTATTGTGTAAGATTATCAAGTGATAGACATTTATTTCTTGGGGATTATGTTGACTGCGGTTCTTATTCATTTGAAACTATATGTGTGTTGTTTGCTTACAAAATTAAATATCTATATAGAATATATTTATCACGCAGAAATCACGAATCTAAAAGCAGAACGAGAAGCGAGTTGTTGAACTCTGGGCATGGCTGCGCGCTCAAATTGCCGCTCTGCGATCAGTACGTATTTTATCAGAGGGCAAAAATCCAAGCGCCATTATCAAATTTATCAGCTAGTTAAATTCTTTATTGCGAATGAAAAACTTTTTCAGGCCAAGTTCGCCAATTTTCCTTACAATGGCCTGCTTAAAATGAAAATAGTAGCCTTGACAGGTAATCTGTGAAAATATTTCACGAAATACTCTACTCAGCTTTTTTCAAAGTCACCAATTTCCAACTAAGACAAAAATTGATGTGTTAGGGTTTCGAAAAATACATATGAACACTTTTGATAACATTTTATGTAAAAAAAATTTTCAAATAATTCTTTTAGTAAAATTATTAATTTCAAACAAAATAATATTTAGTTTAACAAAATTTGGAATTTAAAATTAAAAATATTTTAGTCTTTGTTTTAATTGATCAATTTTCAAGGCTGATGAAAATAACTATATAAACAGTAGCAAATTTAGTTTAGTTTGTCCAAAAATATTTGCTGAAAAATTCGCCTAAGAAGAGTTCACGTAAACAAGTAAAGCGAATATCAAATTTTTTTTATTTTATCCTTTAAAATATTGTTTTATTAAAGAAACCATAAGTATCCCGTATGGGAGAAAAAGATTTTTGAATTTAAAGTTTTAATCAAATCATCGTTGGTTTTTGGAGATTCACAGTCTTTACTGTAATCTGTTAACTCGTACAAAATATTGATTTGTGTTTGTGTTCTGTCATCAAGAATTGAATTAATATTATTATTTTCGACTTGTTAATTGTGTTATTTGAAATAAAGCTTCATAAAAGATTTTGTGTTCATAGTCTATATATTTATGTTGGAAGTCTTTTCTGATTAATTGGAGCCAGATTAAAGATTAAAGAATAAAGATTTGTGTTTTAAAAATAAATAATTATATTAAAGATAATTTAATATCCAACAGATGTATCATATCTTTTATTTTTGAATAACGAACTTGTAATGTTGATATTGCCTAGATTTCATAAAGACAAAAAATGTTGGCAAAATTCCATGTCGAAATGAAATAATGAACAACTGATAAAATTTTTTTGCACAATAAAAAATGTCCCATCATAACAGATGCTATCAAAATTTGGGAGACTATCAACCATTTCACTTGAAAAGAAAAAGATTCTAATGACTTCATCGCCATCAAATATTGGTTTTTTTTTATTGATTTTTCTGATATTGTTTCGGACAAATAATTTCTTTTAGTTCCTTCTTCAGTGCTCTCATTGGTTCTTCATATAGTTTATGGTTCGTGGTTATGGCAGGTTTCAATAATAATTTCATTGGTATCAATCTTTAGCGAAATTAATTATTTAGTGACATTAATTCTTTGCTGAAATTAAATCTTTTATTTATGAAAATTAAATCTTTAGTGAATTTAGTTCTTTAGCAAAATTACTTCCGCAACCCAATCTACGAAGAGTATAACAATTGTGAAAGAAGTTCAAAAGTGTGGTACGAAGTAGATAACGCCACTTCAAAAACCGATGAAAGTATTGCGCTAGTGAACAGATCAGTGACTGAAAATAGCCACATATATTGTCGAGCGAAAGAAGATATTACTGGAATAACTAAAACCTTTGTTAACAGAATTATCACCTAATAATTTGTCTTAACAAACTTTACTTCAAAATGGTTTACTTTTCAGCTGTCAGAGAACACAGAATAAATAGTGTTGAAATTTGTTAAGAATTACAAAATACTTTTTAGAAAGAGTCAAGGAGAGATTGTAAGTTTGTGATAAGAAGTAAATTATATAAAGTCATTTTCATCTCAAAACACAGTGTGAAAATAGATAATGGTTGATGGTTATGAGGAAACTTAAAAACCGATAGTAATGCAAAAATTGTGATTATTTTAGCAGTGAATTCTATTGGCTCTGAAATTGGATTTTATATTGAAATATTGAAAGATGCTGGTCGATAAATACTGACAGATACATTCTTTTCCTTAAAACATTTTAAACAAGAACGTTTTATAAACATTGAACGTGACTTATGGATATATGATAATGTAAGCCTCATATAAGAGGCGCTTCAGTTAATTTTATCCTAAATTTATTAGTGTCTCAAAGTCCATATTCTCCAAATTTGAATGACCGATATATTTTTCGGAACAAGCAATCGCAAACCTTGATGAGTTGAAGGTTTATTTGAATGATGTTACGAATGGCCTTACAACTTCCCCCCTGAACAACCATTTAACTGTTTACTACAAGACATTTAGAAAATTGTTAGGGTCAAAATGTTAATCTGAAATAAATATACAATTAAATGGCTCATTATGTGTACAATTTGATACCGATAATTCACCATAATAAATGATATATAATGTTTCACAAAGCACTGCCCCAATAATTATATAGAGCCGATCATTTGAAAATTAGATAAATTTATGTTCTATTAAATGATTTTATGTTCCAAATATTACTTGCCCTTCTCTTTCAGGCGATTTGTCTGTATGGTGCGAAGTCTCTCCTGTGCATATAGGGTTATATTAATGAGCAATTAATTCATTTTCATTTCGCTGATCGAGATTTAAATAATTGAAAACTTAAAACAAATTTACAAAATATTTAATCTAAGAAAAATTTAAATATTTAAAATTAAGGTGAAATTAAATAATATTTTTACTTTTCGAAAGATAGTAAATTAACGAAAAATAATTATTTTAAAATAAAGATTTACTACAAGACATTTAGAAAATTGTTAGGGTCAAAATGTTAATCTGAAATAAATATACAATTAAATGGCTCATTATGTGTACAATTTGATACCGATAATTGAAGGTATTAAAATATTGTTTTTGGGATTCGAATTTTCTGAGTTACAAATCATAAAAAAACAGAACGAATGTTATACTGCCCCCATATGTTATGTAATCTGTATAGATTATATTATTTCTTTTCGAATTAGAGGAATAACTGGTGGAATGGATGAATAAAATTGTTAATTAATTAATAAAAAATGAAATAATTAATTATTAATTAATTGAAATTCAATCAAATCAAATTTAATTAAATCAATGAAATCAAATTTAATAATTTAATTATGATTATTATTAAATTAAATTAATAAAAAAATAAATAAAATAATTAATTAAAATTTATTTATAAAATAAATTAAATTAATTAATTAAAATAAATTAAATTAATTATTATTAATATATTAATAAAGAATTAATTAAATAATTAATCTTAAAGAATATATAAATCTTCACAGATTACATAATATGTGGGGCAGTATAACAGTCGTACCTAAAAAACGAAATAATATGCTGGACAATCTATAAAATTTTTTGAAAGTGCTTTAATATTATAATTTTTATCACACAGATAAATTAACAATTAACCCGCGTTTACTAAATTCTCAATATTCAAACAAACTAAATTGTTAAATAATTTGCATTATTCGCATTAAATCCCTTTAAATGTTGAATTTCATTCTACAATCAAAACAGTGGTTACAAAACCAGAAAGAATATTACGTGTACGAATTCAAGTTTGAACAGATCGACGAAAAACCATTTTGACTTTTTCTGGACTTCCTCGATACTACAATAAAGAATTGACCCCATGGAATTATACTTTCAGAGGGTTGATACAATTACAGGTAAATGTTTCTATTATAAATGGAAAAACGAGCAAATGAATTTCAATTTTTGAAAAATAGATACAATGATATAAAAAAGTATGTATTCAATTTCAAAAAGTTTTATTTATAATATATACATTTTTTCTTATAATGTTGAAGATATACTAAACTTTATTTTCTTGTTGTTCGTTCTTCTTCTTATTATTATTATGTCGAAAATGTAAAGTGAAATACGATATAATGAAGATAAATAGTCCCACAACAGCGACCACGACAAAAAAAGTAATAACTTGTACCTCGTCGTTTGTTTTAATCAGGAAAATAATTTTCGAAAACAGATTAGAATCATCGAGTTCAATGAGAGTATTATAAATGGTGTAATCCTTGAACTGAAGGAAGTTCTTTCTGAAATAAGTAAATATTATGTCAGTTGTCGAAAGGCTCCGCAGAGGAGCGCGATAATCGGGGCGACCAAAATAGAATCTGTCTTCAATTAAAGGATTTCTTTTCGAGAAATAAAAGACCGTGAAAATTGAGTGATTACAAATGCGTGAAAATTGTAATCTTCCTTCAAAAGAGAATTTAGATCGCTGTTCTTCAACGACAGTAAATATCTCATCAATGAATTCATACTTGATCCTTGTGGAATCGATAATGACAGACGACTTTAATACATTATTCTCCGTGATGGCCAGTACAAACACAACGTCCTTGTTATCATAGTCCACAGGGTCATACGTCAGTTTGAACTTCACTCCAGTATACAAATCGATTGGAAATGCTTCTTTCAATTCGAATTTCGCTTTGTTAGTAAAATGTTCCGCATGTCTGGGAAAACGTTCTTTTACATCCTCTTGCAGCTGGCCATTGCCTTCTTCTATATTATCATTTCTTACAATCCTCGAATTAGCGACTTGCGAAAATAAAAAACCACAGAAAAATATCAAAAATTGATAAAATTTCATTTTAGTATTCAAAGTTATTTAATGTTAAATTATATTAATAAAACAAATTTTAATCATTAAAAATGTATTTTAAACAAAAAAACACGCTATTTTAAAATATATTTCAGGAAAAAATATTTCGAATGTTTTACCGTCATCCTCCGATCACGAATTCTGTGGTCGTTGACCGCTGTACATGCGGCATGGACGATTGGGTACCCTCTTCGACCAGTGATTAACAATGTACAATTTTATTACATTAATAAAAAAATAATCGCTGTGTTTATGTAAAAAATAAATGTAAATTTAAAATATGCTACAAAATTTATTTTTATGTCATTTTGTAAGAAAGATTTTACTTGTGTTTAAAAGAAGACAGAATATTTTAGTAAAATAAACAATTCATTTATATATATAAAATTTATTTTGACAATTTGAAGTTGGTGAAAAGTCGTTTAAATAATTTGTGATATAAATATTTATAGGAAGTGAGTTAATATAATTATTGTAAAAAATAAAAAATGTTCTCTAAAAATAAATTTGTTAATTTCCTTTTAAAAGTTATATTTAATTCCTTTTTTAATATTATTAATTTTATTTACCAACAATCAGAATTTAACGAATTATTTCTACAATTTATACAGATAAATTAGGAATTAAAATTTGTTCTGAAATAAAAGTTATTTAAAGAAAATAAATCCACAATAAATTTTTAAAACGAAAAACATTT
>MQRK01178639.1:14493-28558 GCA_001938485.1 Girardia tigrina
ATTATAATTTATTTAATTATATATTTTAAAAAGTATATTTTATGAAACAAACAATAAAATAATATGTAAATGTTTTTTAATTTAATTTTTTTAGAAAACAAATAATTAAATTTTTAAAAAATGTTACGACTAATTTTAATGATAAAATTTCTTAAAAAATATCGAAATAATCTAAAATTTTATTAAAAGAAATAAACAGCAATTTTATCAATTTCTGTTTTTTGTCACAAGTTTCCTTTTCCCAGTTATATTTAATTCCTTTTTTGATATTATTAATTTTATTTACTAACAATCAGAATTTAATGAATTATTTCTATAATTTGATGGAGACAAATTACTAAAATAATCTCTGGCAATAAATGCAAATAAGAAAATTAAATTAAATTGTTATTTAAAATTATTCAACTAATTATTAATTAATTATTTTTGATTATTTAAAATTACAGAAATAATTTCAACATTAAAAAATATTTTTTTAAATATATGTTATACTTATTTTTACCTATTTTATAATATATGTTATTAAAAATACAATTATACAATTATTTATTTATAAACCGATTTTTATTAAAAATATTTTTATTGAATAATGAAAGATATAAAAACTAAAGAAATTAATGACGATATTAAAAATTAATTCAATTATTTTTGTAGTTCGTTTCTTTTTGTTCGTCGTCTTCTTATGTTTCCAATATTTAAATAAAATTATATTTTTAGTTATTATATACTTAAATAAATCTTTAATGGAATAAATAATTGAATAATATGTAAATGTTTTTTATATTATTTTTTCAGAAAACAAATAATTAAATTTTTAAAAAAATTTTTCGAATAATTTTAATGCTAAAATTTGTTACAAATATCGAAATAACTTGTTAAGAATTCAAATTTAATTATTATATTTATTATCGTATATATATTAATTTATATCATTTCTGTGGCGATCCATTCCGTCTCATGAACAATCAACATCCTAATAGATCAAAGAACTTTAAAAAATATTGAAAAATCTTCCTCGAAAAGTACACGAAATTCTGTTGGTCAAGCAGAGTTCTGACCGCAGAATGAATACATTTTTTTATTTATTATTAGTACTTCTCAAAATTTGCATAATGATTTTTACTTTTTTAAGTTTCTGTAACATTTTTCAGTGAGAAAAATTTCTAAAATATAAATAAAGTCAAAAAAGGATTCTGTAATTTTTAATCTAAAGACGCCATCAATGCCTAAATCCAAAAAGACAACGTTGAGACTAAATGGCAAAAGATTAGTGGTTTTCTTAATGGGATATTTTAATTTTTGTAATATTTTTTGTTTCGTGAAATAATCTTGAAATGTTTAATTTGGAATCGTTGGTGACTTCAACAAGGAGACTCTTCCTATTTTTAACTAACAATAAACGTAATGATAATAATCTTTTTATGTTTCAGGTGAAATCGATTTTTTCATAAATAAATCAACCAATACTTTTTTCACGGAGTGCCAAGGTAAATTGAAATCAGAACAAGGGGTAAAGAACTGATCCTCTGGGAAATGGAAGTCTTCCCTTCACCCAGATCCACATCATTCTGTATTCACGTAAAAGAAGTCAGTATATCGGATCGACGGATGTAGCGTTGCCCAAAATCGATTAGAAATTGTTTCGGCAATGCGAAATATTTGATTCGTATTCAAAGACAAAGCAATGAAAAAAAAGAGAGATTTCTATCGATGGAGTTTCGTTAATTTAAGAAGTCAAAAAAAGATTCCAATCAAGCTCAGGTTGTCACAAAGTCCGTCTTTCGATTTTCCAACAAATATATCCATAACCGCACCTCAAAATATTCAGTTACATCGCTCGAGATAGTAAATCAACTACTTTTAAATGCAATGTGTTAAATGCTTTAATTAAATTGGAAGCAATGAAAAGAATTAAATGTTTGTCATAGAATCAATCAAAAATGTAAAGAAACAAGGAAAACCAAAATTCAAGTAAGAATTCTTTTTTCCACGAAAATAAAGTATCCACTTCTTAATCTCCTCAACCGATTCTACCTGCCGATCTCATAAAAATTGATGAAGCTGAAAGTAATTCTTAATCCGAATCTTAATCTACTTTAGATGAGTTAATTATGCAAAGTTACATTAAAAAGAAGGAAAAGGATGTGCGAAATTCAATCAATAAACCAAACATAAAATTACATTATAATAGTCTGAATGAAGACAAAAACGTAGTGCATATGTGGAGCATTGCTTGCTTATTTATATTTAGAGGAAAGAGACAAAATTCTTTGAATAAAACTTTTGTTCATACCATTGATGTTGCGGTAAGACCAGTAACTGTCTGTATCCTTCTGTTTCATATCTTCCACCAAATCATTTTACAGGAATGGGAGATTGTTATCATTCTCCATTTATGTAGAAAAAATTGATATTTTAATGAATAGACATCATGAAACATAAGAATGGTTTTATATGATATTTATCTTTGAATATTAAAAAGATGTCATTTACATATCTTTAATACGGTATCCCGACAAAAACGCCAACGACAACAGCGCCCACCGACAAATGCGTCCCGAAAAAAGCGCTCATTTTTGAATTTTTATTTAAATTCTTAACAGAAGTAATTCTTAAATGAATTAATTTTGAGAGTCAAAAAAACTTTTTAACAAGAAAAATAGTTTAAAAATAGTACCAATGTTTCCATTAATCGTTTGGAATATGTTTGGTAGAGTTAATGGTGACTTGCCGTGTATAAATAATTCAGTTGAAGGTTGGCATAGAGCATTTCAACAAACCGTGAAGTACCACCATCTCTCAATTTTTAAAATAGTGGAACATTTTAAAAAAGAACAAAATCAAATAGAAATAGAATATGAACGTTTTCAAGTCGGATTTCGACAACCAGAAGCTTTGAAAAATAAATATGTAAGCCTAAACAAACGGATAAAAAAATTAACAGAAAATTATATTATATATTATCTTAAGCGATAGTCGGATAATCTGGAAATATAATATAATATGTTATCTTTTTATTTTTTTTCATTGTATTACTTTTATTTTTAACATTTTGTTACTTTTGTTATTGTTGCAGTTTTGCAAGTCGTTAGGCGTTATTATTTATATTATCATTATATTGCTTAAATCCCAAATAATATAAGTTTTACAAAATTATTTTTATAAAAATTCAAAAAGTCCTTTCATATTTGGGATTTAAACAATATAATAATAGTAGAAATAATGATGCTTTCTGTTAAGAATTTAAACAAAACGTTTTACAAAAATTTAAAAAAGTGAGCGCTGTTGTCAGGATGCCTCCGTCGGTGAGCGCTGTTGCCGGGTCACTCTATCATACACAGATGACTGATTCCATTTGATTTTCAGTGAGTTGCGTGAAAATGGAAGTCATGTTGGAACAGGTGTAGAACCCATTGCGACACCGTCTTTTAGAATGAACCATTTTAAAAACAGATACAATGAGTAATTAATATAAAAAGCTCTATACAATTTCAAAAAGTTTTATTAATAACATATACAAAATTTATTTTCTTTAATATTGAAGAAATACTAAACTTTATTTTCTTGTTGTTCGTTCTTCTTATTATTATTATTATGTCGAAATTGTAAAGCGCAATACAATATTATGAAAATAAGTGATCCAACAACAGCGGCCACGAGTAAACCAATGATTATTTGTGCCACAACGTTCGTTTTTATTATGAAAATAATATGTTTAGACAGATGAAAATCATTTAGTTCGATTAATGTATTATAAATCGTGTAATCGTTGAACACAAACCAGAATTCTCTGAAATAATGTACGATTATTGGAGTTGTTTGTGAGAAATAGAGAGGAAGGCCATTTGCCTCTGCACCCATAGTCAGTCTTGCTTCGCTTAAAGGATTTCGTTTCGAGAAATAAAAGACCGTGAAAATTGAGTGATTACAAAAGTCTGTAAATTGTATTCTTCCTTCAAAGGAGAATTTAGACCGCTGTTCTTCAACGACAGTAAATATTGGATTAAAGGAGTGATACTTGATCCCCGTGGAATCAATAACGGCAGACGATTGCCATTTCTTATCCTCCGTGATGGCCAATACAAACACAAGGTCCTTGTTATCATAATCCACAGGGTCATACGTCAGTTTGAACTTCACTTCATCGTTAACATCAACTGGAAATACTTCTTTCAATTCGAATTTCGCTTTGTTAGTAAAATGTTCCGCATGTCTGGGAAAACGTTGTTTTACATCCCCTTGCAGCTGGCCATTGCCTTCTTCTATATTAACAATACTTACAATGCTCGAATTAGCGACTTGTGAAAATAAAAAACCACAGAAAAATATCAAAAATTGATAAAATTTCATTTTAGTATTCAAAGTTATTTAATGGTAAATGATATTTATAAAACAAATTTTAATCATTAAAAATATATTTTAAACAAAAAAACACGCTATTTTAAAATATATTTCAGGAAAAAATATTTCGAATGTTTTACCGTCATCCTCCGATCACAAATTCTGTGGTCGTTGACCGCTGTACATGCGGCATGGACGATTGGGTACCCTCTTCGACCAGTGATTAACAATGTACAATTTTATAACATAGAAAAATAATCGCTGTGTATATGTAAAAAATAAATGTAAATTTAAAATATGCTACAAAATTTATTTTTATGTCATTTTGTAAGAAAGATTTTACTTGTGTTTAAAAGAAGACAGAATATTTTATTAAAATAAACAATTCATTTATATATATAAAATTTATTTTGACAATTTGAAGTTGGTGAAAAGTCGTTTAAATAATTTGTGATATAAATATTTATAAGAAGTGAGTTAATATAATTATTGTAAAAAATAAAAAATGTTCTCTAAAAATAAATTTGTTAATTTCCTTTTAAAAGTTATATTTAATTCATTTTTTTAATATTATTAATTTTATTTACCAACAATTCGAATTTAACGAATTATTTCTACAATTTATACAGATAAATTAGGAATTAAAATTTGTTCTGAAATAAAAGTTATTTAAAGAAAATAAATCCACAATAAATTTTTAAAACGAAAAACATTTTAAGTAAAAAGTAAACATAAAATTGTAAATTTCGTTTCAAAATTTAAAACTATTTAAACTTTTTTGATATAAAATATGGCGAGAAAAACGTTTTTGGTTTTTATAAAATGAATTATATTAATTTAGTTTTATTTTTTTCAATAAAATTGCTTAACTTAAGATTTATTTTCAGACTTAAAAGATATTTTAATTAAAATAATCATTTATGTAATTTACTAAATGTTTTATTTGAGATAAAATGTTTTCAGATGTTTGATCCACTGAGAGAACGAAACATTTCCTCAATATCCGTGGACGATTTGCCTGTGTTAAATTTCAGAAATGTCTCAAATAATCATTTACAATAAATACAAATATGAAAATTAAATTAAATTGTTAATTAACACTATTAAAAACAAATTATTAATTAATTATTCTTGATTATTTAAAACTACAGATATAATTAAAAAAATAACTTTATAAATATATACTAAACTTATTTATACCTAATTTATATTACATATGATTTCAAAAAAAAATATATATTATAATATCACATTATTCATAATTTTTTTAATTTTTATCAAAAATATTTTTTATTGAATAATGAAAGATATAAAAATTAAAAATTGAACGACGATATTTAAAAATTACTTCAATAATTTTTGTAGTTCGTTTCTTTTTGTTCGTCGTGCTTTTATATTTCAATTATAATTTATTTAATTATATATTTTAAAAAGTATATTTTATGAAACAAACAATAAAATAATATGTAAATGTTTTTTAATTTAATTTTTTTAGAAAACAAATAATTAAATTTTTAAAATATGTTACGACTAATTTTAATGATAAAATTTCTTAAAAAATATCGAAATAATCTAAAATTTTATTAAAAGAAATAAACAGCAATTTTATCAATTTTTGTTTTTTATCTGGTTTATTTTTTCACTATTAACTTAATTGAGACTATTGGGTTCGTGATTAAAATCCGAAGTCATTATTCGCAAACTTTATTTCTACTACAACTTTCACTACTCAAACAAATTTATGAGGAACAATATTTCAGTTACATAAACCAGATTTTAAAATTCTAAATATAAATAATAATATCGATGTATATTTATGTGTATTATTTTATTCAATTTTGCATAAATCATATTTTGCTTTTGTTTTAATAATTTTTAAAATGTTTATTAATTGAAATATAAATTTAGATCTTTAAAAATATTTTAATGGACATGTCCTGTAAAAATTAAATTCCTAAATAATTTTTTCTTTAATTTTAAATTATTCAATTATAATTTTTTTTAATAAGACTTTCCGTGGACAAAAATTATAACTTTTTTTTATATAAAGTTATTTCATTTTAATGAGTAGAACATTATTTTTAATTTATCTCAAATATAAATACGATTTTTAATTTAAAAATATCAAAAATTTACAGTTCACCAAAAAAAACTCCTAACAGAGACAATTTTGAATATTTATTACTGTCACATTTAGGTCATTAAAACTCTCAGAAGATCTTTCACCGTTTGAAATTAGTTTTTTTATTTTTGTTTTTAATACTAATTATTCAAACAATGTTCTAAATCTTTTTTTTTAATATTTAATTTATAAATTTAATAAATTAAAATAATAATTTTAACCATTTCTTTATCAAAACACAAAATAATAAAAATGTTATCTGTAAAATCGTATCAATGAATTTGGACTAAAATTTAACCACAATTAATTAAACATTTATTTAATAACGACACTCAATTATTAAAACAAATATATTTAGGATTTAATTAATATTTGAATTTTCACTAATTAAATCTTTTCTCGACACTACAGCTTCTCCTTTCTTTAGGAGATGTAATCGCCTAGGTAGTTTGATGGCTTGCGTTTTCGTTTTCCGTCTGTTCCGTTCTCCATGATTTTTTCATTGTCATTCCGGTGGTGCTCGGTCTTCCGATTGTCCACTTTTTCTTTCTCTGGTTCTGGTTTTTTCACGAGTCTCAGTTTTCTGATGTTTATCCATCTGCAACTACGTTGGTTTTTCCTTTTATATATGAGACCGTGAAGTTATATGATAAGAGCTTTGTAGCCCGCCTTGAGATTCTGCATGGTACCGTACCATATCCATTAATGACAGTTAGTAGTTGTCGTAAGCTTTGGTGGTCTGTTCTTACTTGAAATTTTTGTCCATAAAGAAATTCATTCAATCTCATGATGCTCCAGATGACGCTGAGTGCTTCTTTTTCTGATGCTGAGTATTTTCGTTCTGAATCATGAATAGTTCTGCTGATAAAGTAGATTGGTTTTTCAATCCCTTCTTGGATTTGGCTTAATGCTGCTCCAAACCCGTTGTCTGAGGCATCTGTTGTCAGTATAGTTTCTGTTTTCATATCTGTAGAGTAGAATGCTAGTGGTACTGCCTCTGAGATTGCTTGTTTCAACTTCTGAAATATTGCTTCCATTTCTTCTGTCCACTGGAACGTTATTTCTCTTCTCGTTAAATTATACAGTTCGCGTGATAATTCCGCGAATCCTGGAATGTTTAATCTATAGCAACCGACCATTCCTAGAAATGATGCGAGTTGTTGTTTAGTCTTTGGAGTTTCTAAATTAATAATAGCTTTCAACGCTTCTGGCACTGGATGTACTCCTGTTTTATTAATTAATCTTCCCAAAAAGACTATTTCTTCTTTCCGGTATAACGATTTCTCTTAATTAATTGTCACTCTTTTCGATTTCAGCCGAAAGTCGTTTCATTCAGTCATTTATCATGCTCCTCCATATTTTTCCCGTTTACTAATATATCATCTAGATAACAGACGATGCCTTCACGATGTCTGAGGATGTTCGTCATTACCCTCATGAATGCTGCTGGGGCATTTGCTAGACCAAATGGAAGTCGCTTGTATCTGAATGAACCTATGTGCGTAATGAAGGCTGTCTTCTATTCTGATGGGTAGTTGATGCTATGCTGAAGTGAGATCCACTATTGAGAATATTTGAGCTCCGTACAGCTTGTTGTGAATTTCTTCCTGAGTGAGTATTGGAAACTGATCGATTTTGATGTGTTGGTTTAATCTTCCTGTAATCGACACACAGTCGAATTCCGTTCTTCTTGTTTGCTATTACTATTGGTGATACGAATACTGATGACTTAATTGGCTCGATGACATCTTATGCAATCAGTTTTCTTATCTCTTCAGTGACAGGTGCCTCCAAATTAAAAGGAAGTCTTCTGACTTTTTGTATGATTGAATGGGGTACATCTTCTTTCAGTTGTATTTAGACTTCTTGGTTCGACATCGATATTAGTTTATCCGTCAAGAAATTCTTCTCCATTTCATCGTTATTGATTGCTGCAATTTCCGGGGTAATAGCTATTTGTAGGCTATTCACAGGCCACCCTCTCCCTATAGTTTTTAAAACGAGAACACAGAATTTTAAAATCCTTTATGTTTATGTTTTCATTCGACTTACAACCCTTTCTGTGTTCTGCAATATTACTCCCACCTACATTCCGACCATGTTCTTGGATTCTCTTACAAAGATGACGGGACGTCTCTCCAATGTATGTGACATTACACCCATTGCATGTAAATTTATATACGAGATCCGAACATAATCCAAATGGGGTTGGAGATTTATTACAAAACACATTTTGGATTTTATATGTTTGTGATATTATTTTTAAATTAAAGGCATTATTTAAACATTTCAAAATTGAACGTTGAAATTGACCAAATCCCTCTGAATATGGAATGCTTAAAACGTATTTTAAAGTCGTTGAGTCTTCTTTAATCGGTTTATTAATAAATTTATCAATTGTTTCTTTGGTCAATTTCTCAATAATAGATTTTGAGTAACCATTTTTATTCAATAGTTTAGTGCATTGATTAATGCTATCAAAACTTTTTGTATAAGTTGATGATAATGACAAAGATCGAAAAATTAGTCCTCTAATCATATTATATTTGTATCGAGATTCACAAAAACTGTTTGGCGTTGTATATAACCCAGTATCAGTTTTCTTTCCGTGAATCTCAGTCTCTTTTCCTTTCAATCAGTAAATCTAGGAAAGATAATTTACCATTATTCTCTGTTTCTGTTGTAAACTTAATATTTGAATGCAAAGAATTTAAGTATCCTAAAAATGAATCTATGTCAATTTGATTATCGAAAATAAGAAAAATGTCATCAACATAGCGTTTATACGCTATAGGTTTTTGACCCGAAAACAAATCGATCTTATCTTCAATGCTTGATAAAAATATTTAAGCCAACTTTGGAGCTAAGAGAGAACACATTGCTACACCATCAACCTGCTTATACCACTCATTATTAAAAAGAAAATGAATATTAGAAGTGGCAAAACACAACAATTCACGAAATGCAACTTCATCGATAAAATGATGTTCACCAACATTATCTTTCCAAAGATTGCAACATAAATCAATCGTTTCCCTCAGAGGAACATTGGTGAAAAGACTAACAACATCAAAAGAAACCATAATTTCATTTTTGTTACTAATCTTATAATTTGAAATAAAGTCAACAAATTCAAAACTGTCTAAACAATTAGAACCCTTTTTCAGAAGGGGCTTTAATTTACCATCAAGATATTTCGCAACTTCATATTGAGATGTATTTACCATAATAATGTATTTTACCATAATATGGGACGCAAAGGAATGCCATCTTTGTGAACTTTTGGAAGTCCATAAAGTTTAGCTGGTTGAGAACCAACTGCTTTTAAACTAATAGCTAAATTGCTATCAATATTTTTATTTTCAATTAAATTCGATTCAAATATTCATCATCTTTTACAGGTTGTAATTTTCCATCTTTCCTAAATTTACTAACTTTATCAAATTGCGGACAATTTAAAACCTTTTCCATTTTATCAAAATAATCACAATTATTCATTACAACAAGTCCATTCCCTTTTTCAAATTTACATATCTTTACATTCTTTTTTGATAAATATTTTAAAATTATAAAAAATCTTTATTACATTGTTTTTTATTTTTTTTCCAAATATACATTCGTACTATTATTTAAAACGTGTTTAAAATATCAAAATCCACGCTTTTAAATAATTTAGCATGATTTAATGTCAAAATTGGAACATTGATTCAATTTTAGATTGAATTTTAAATTTATTTAACCTACTTCTAATTCCATGTTCAGGACCAAATTTCAATAAATTGATCTCTTCATCTGATAATTCTACATTACTTAAATTTAAGACTGTATCTTTAACATTAAATTCAAAAACACCAAATAATTTTCTTAATGTTTTAAGTTTTTTGTTCTGTCTCAATTTTGTTACGAGAGATTTTATTAGCGTGATAATTAGAGACCATATTACACCAATGAAGACCCAAATCACTACTTACATTATACAATGCAGATCTAACAATAGTTAGTCGTTTCACAATTTCTTTTCTTCGTTTCTTCTCTGTCTCCAGCATTCTCCTTAGGATCTTCCGATGAATTTTGCGAATATCTTCTTTCTGTAAGCATTCATGTAATTTTCTTTTAAATATAAACGAGGGGATAATATTCTCGGCAACACAGGCAGCCAAAAAATATATTATTAATATATCCAATTCCTTTCTTCGTAACGAACAAACTAACTTCAGATATTTCTTGAATATACCGTCAAAATTAATTGTCATGAAAAATAAATGTCTATTTAAAAAATGGTGTATTTTTGTTTTTAATTAATATTATTCAATTAACAAAATAATCACTAATTTGAGTACAAAAATTCTAAAAAGCTGAATAAGTTTTTTTGTAATATTTATTTGAGATATATTTGCTCGAACAGAGATCATGAAGACGACACTGAGCAGAAGGAAAAGTCGTATTAGTCAGTATTGTCCATTCCAAATGAGTCGTTGTACAAACAAATTGTTTTCTCAAGGTAAAATGACATGTAATTTTTCAATCTCCGGAAGTCCTTAAAAACAATCAAAACATTTTGACTAGTTGTTTTTTGGGAAAACAATTTTTTCATAAATTTACTTTTCGAAAATGTGGAGATTTCTGGGTTTACTTGCTGCAATCGGTTCATTATTACTCGTTTTTGGTAATGATACCGGTGTGGTTCCTCGAGAGGGTGGGGGCTTTGAAGTATTAGACTGGGATGAATACGAACGAGGAAGCCGAGATTTTAATTTTGTACTTAATGTAGCAAGTAGAAGTCATGAATGTTTTTGGGAGCATCTTTTAGATGAGTCGAAAGTCTTCTTATCATTTGAAGTATAATGAAATTGGTATCTTAATAGAATAATTAATTTGAACTTATAGGTCCTGACAGGATCTCCTCGAGTTTTGGATTATTATTTTCAACATGAGAAGGGAACTTTTGTGTCTAAATACGGATTCACGTTTGACACTTTGGAAGTATCAATTAACGAAACAAGTTTTTTATTTATTTCTGATGATTTTTGTAAAGTTAATGTTAACTTCATTCTAATTTTGTACATGTTTACGTATGAGTTTTTTAATACATTTTTATGGTGGAATATTTGTCAATATTTTGTCCCAATATGGTTTTAGAGTGTTCACTACTGTTCTCTTTTATATATAAAAGTTTTTTTACATTAATATAAATATAAAATTATTTATATGTGCATATTGATATATACACTATATCCTTTTTACGCGATTATCGTTTCCTGAATGTCATCGCGTAAAAAAATAGCGTAATAAAATATACAATTTACATTAAAATATCAATTTCGCTCCAATGTTTCGATTATTCGCGTAAAAGCGAATATCTGTATAAAAACGACGCAAATTCAGATGTACATATTTTTATTTATAACAAAAATGAAAAGTTTACAAATAAATACTTTCATCCGAACTAAAAATCATTTTTTAGCGCTTGCTTCTTACGCCATTATCAATATCGCTAGAAGATGTCACAGTTTGTATTATCTTGCGTTACAGTCTCTTATTTTGAACAATATATTCTGTAATACGCCGTTGTTTGTACAATTTTCGTCCAAGTAAATCTCTAGGAAGGATCTCGTATATTAATTTACATGCAATGGGTGCAATGCCACATACATTGGAGAGATGTCCCTTCATCTCTGTAGGAGAATCCAAGAACACGGTCGAAATGTTGGTGGGAGTAATATTACAGAACACAGAAAGGGTTGTAATTCAAACGAAAATATAAACATAATTAATTTTAAAATTCTGTGTTCTCGGTTTAAGGACTATTGGAGGGTGGCCTGTGAAGCATTTTATATCAGATCTTTAGATCCTAAGATAAATGTGCAAACGGGTTTTCAAAAACCCTATTGAGCGTGTTTAGATGACATAACAATCAATTGATGACATAATCACTGCTTGCCTATATAAGCTGATTTAAAATTTTTTATACTGAAGTCGCGTAAAAGTGAAAAAAAATTGCATTAAAAAAGAATTTGTACCGCAATATCAAGTTGCGTAAAAGTGAATTCGCGTAAAAAATGATAAAGTGTAATTTAAAAGTATAATCACCGAAAAAAGGATTCGGATAAATGGGAAAACATTTTTTTTATAATATGATTTATGTTATTTCTACAGCTTCTGGAACAAAATGCTCTAAATATCTTTGAAAAAGAATCTTCAACCGAAATGTAACAAACACTAAATTGAACAGATCAAGAACAGCTGTATCAAATAAAATTAATTTATTAGTAAACGAAAATACTTACCGACATTTTGATCCAATAGTTCAAGCCATCGGCAACCTTTAAAGGACATGATCCTTGTAAGAGGATTCCATAATAATAAACTAACAATTTCAAATATATATTTATTATTTAAAATTACACGCGTTGTAATAATATTAAAACAAATTCAAGAAATTAATTTGAATATTCTGGATACATTATTGTAATATATTTAGTATAATAAAGATAATATAAATATCATATAATTATTTATCCTTACAATCCTCAAAAGGTTTAAAAAAGCAATATCATGTGGTGAAAGTTTTAACTTATTTATTCATTGAAATAAGTATTTTTCATTATTGTTAAAAAATAAATTTATAAATTAAATATATATATATATGTATACAGAGGTTACAAAAATGATGAAGAAACCCTGAAAAATCAACGAAATATTTTTTAATTTTGAGTGGGTTTATCTTTTGCGGTGGTTTTATCTTAAATTCTTTCAGATATTGATTCATGCAAACTGTGAATGTTTTCCAAAGGAATATTAACTCAATCTACAGTTAAAATACCCTCCAGATTTTTTAGAGATGATGGTATCGATGATTGACTTATTAACAATTATAGCTGTATGGATTGGTGCACTATCATCTTGAAAGATGGTGTTCCCCTTCGGAACCAGTTCTTGAACCATTGGAAGAACTTGCTCGCCTAAAATTCCAAAACTATATCGGTAGTTAATTCTTCCATGAATGAAAACCATTAGGCCAAAGGACTCACAAGAAATAGCATTTCTGATCATTACAAAATCTGACATATTTTACAATTTTAAAATTTTTACAACTTTACACGTAAAGATCCACACTTCGACGTCCTTTCAGTTCTTTATAATTTATCTTAAACTTTGATATCTTCAATATTTCCGTTTTACCATTTAGTTTCTTATCATCTTGAGTTGTCATACTATTACACTGTTCTCGATTTACAATATCTTCGAATTCAAATTCGCACATCTCTTGAGGAATATTTCCATCCGTAAAATCAAACATACAATCACACACACAATCATACATACAATCAAACATACATTATAATTGTGAGGAATATTTTAAATTTGGTATGTTGAAATTGGTTTGTTGCATTTTGTATGTTGAGTTTAGTATTTGGAAATGTGTTTCTCCCACCCAGATGGAAAATTGATATTTTGGATGTTCACGATAAATAATTATTCAAGTATAATTTATATAATTTAAATTTTAATTTATATTTTAAAGTACAACATAAGATATTTAAAAACATTAAAAATATTAAATATTTTCAAATCTTCATATTAAAATTTAAATAAAATAAA
>MQRK01178639.1:28682-45145 GCA_001938485.1 Girardia tigrina
ATCAATTTAGAACGATGTCGAATGACGAGAGTTTCGCTGAGAGTTGTCCAAAAGACAATTCTGATTGTAATGAAAATAAAAGTTTGAAAAGCCATGTTGGTGTTCTTAATAATAATTAACATAATTTTTTTTACATTGGTTTTCTAATGAAGCACACTGATCACCTCTCCTTGTGATCGTGAGTCCTCGTTTTCCTGTTCATCTCCGGATCTTCTTTTACCTCTAGAATAATCTCTTGCTGTATTCTATTCTCTTCTATCAGACATTTCTGATCTCCTGTCCATTTCATCATCCCTGTCGCCTAACTCAGTCAAGTATTGTTTCTTATTCATATATTCCGGCCGTTCTCTATATCTCTGATTAGAATAATCTCTCCTGTCATTCCAATGATTTCTATTATTGTCCCATTTCCGTTGATCACGTTCTTTAAACCTATTTGGGTTTTCATAACATTGTGTTCGTAGGTGTCATTTTCTTTGACAGTGGCTACACTTAACGTTTGGACATTCTCTTCTAACATGACCTTCCTCATGGCATACCCAACAAATTATTTTTCTGACTATAATTTCGACTTGTACCGTCTCTCTTTACTTCGTCGTTCCGTGGTTTGGTGTTCATCTTTTATTCGCCACAGTTTTCCAATCGTTTTCTTTCCTTGTTTTCTATGCTGCAATCGGTGAATTTCTTTTATTTTTCCCGTATTCATACATCCTCATTTGTATGTTTTCGATCCCCTCTGCCTTTGTTACACATTGAATCGCTATCTCTTGATCGACGTTATCGTCGTCAATTATATTAGCATAGACCAAGTTTGATAGTTCTTTCTTACCAAACTTTTTCTCCACTAATTTTTCGATTATCTCATCTGTTTTGCGGAACGCAAGTGACGGGTCACCGCAACCTACTCTTAACTCTATGAGATCTTTCATCAAATCCAAAATAGATTTCTCTTTTGAAAATGCTGCCTGCATTTTCTCTTCGCAAGTACTCCCTGAGGCCTTTTTGTATCTCAGAATCGCATCTGGAGTCAAGTAGGGTGTTACCAGTAGGATTTTTCTCTCCTCTAATAATCCCATAATTTTTGAATACCTGTTAAAACTTATCAGGAATTCTTCTAATTTGTGCTCGGATCCATCGAATGTTTCTGGACCTTTGATGTTCGGAGTCACGTGGTGTGAAGTTGCCATGTTAAGAGAACTCACACATTTGACAGAACATTTATTACATTCACATTTCTTATCATCTTTATAATGATCAATAGTATTGCTTTCGAGCGCGCGCAGTCGCGTCCCCCGCTGCTCAACAACAACAACTACCCCGCCGATCCATCACTCAATTTTCAATATCTCTCATTATAATCTGAACTATACTTGATAAAATTATTTTATTAAAACATATTTAATTTAAATTTTATTGGCTTAAATAAAATATTTCTATAGTCATTTTTAAACATTAATTTGATTTTAATTATTTAAAAATTTACAAAAATAAAATCAATAAAATTATTTAAAAGTTGCAATAGTAAAAATTAAAAATTTGAATATTAAATCTAAATTTAAATAAATTAGTTTCAGATTATAAGAATTAAAATATTGATCATCCATCTGATTAGGAGAGGCACAATCCCAAATCAACACACAACATTTAAACATGCAAACACTACAAAAAACAATTACACACCAAATATTCCTCACAATTGGAAAAACCAATTTTGGAATCTTGGTCTTGCAAGAGTTCATAGTCTTGAAATTTTAAAACCCAAATAGTCTATATTCAAATTTCAGTAAGACAATTTTGTTTTTAGTACAACGTAGGGTGCATCTGTAATGAAAAAAATTAGTACATTGTCAAAAATTTGACATCGATTTTGCTTTGTCCATAGACCTCAATTGGAAGTATCAGATGTTCTGTATAAAAAAAATCTTATTTTAATAACACGAAAGATGAACATCTATTTTCTGGATGTTTAAATAAAGATGAATCATCAAATAAAGAAGATAAGAATTATGAAGGGACGTTTTTTGTACCTGATGAAACAGTAGAAGTCGTTGTGTTGAAAATGAATCCTTATATTGATCCATTGCAAAAATTCGTAAGATTTTAAAAATGTTCCGGAAATCTCCGACCAAAAATGATTTTCTTCAAAAATATGTTACATCCTAATCAGGAGTATATTCTGTTTGATATACTTGACAAATTTCAAAAATTATATCATTGTGTTAGAAACACTTTGTTAGATTTAAACGTTGATTTAAACTTTTTTGTAGATGAATTGAAGCTGTTGAGCGAACTAATGCATGTTTCACAACCATAAAAAATTGCAGTTCAGACTCTTTGTTCTCCAAGTACAAATTTACTGACCGTGGTCACCATTTTAAAGTTCATGGTGAAGGAATTATCTAAACAAAATAATTGGTTAAAAAATTAACTAAAAGATAGTTTGGTTCAACAGATTGATGAAAGACGAACAATATTCTCAGATTTATTGGCTTTCTTACATTAGCCAGACAGTTATATAAGTGACGACGTTTAAAATTTTAAATCTTCAATAAAAAGCCGAAGACATATTTAACAAAACATATTCTTGAATTGATGGCACGTTTATATCCAGTGGAAAAAAAGTTAAATTCTGCTGGGGATTTACCAGGTAAAATCATTAACAGTCCAGTGACAGCGCATGCATCTGAATCAGAAAATTTGTCAATGAAGGAAAAATTGCATTTAATGATTCTGTGAGGAATATTTGAATGTTTGATATTTTGTGTTTGAATGTGTATGTTGATTTGGAATTGTGTCTCTCCTGCCCAGATGGATGATTAATAATTTAATTCTTATTATCTACAAATATGTAATGTTTAAATTTATTTTTTAATTTAAATTAATTTTAAAATTTTAAATAAGTTAATTTATTTTTATAATATTTAATAAATAAATCAAATTAATATTTTTAAATAATTAATAATCATTTTAATTATTATCCAATAAGTTTTGAGTAAATATTTTAATAAAATATTTATTTCCCTATTTACTAAAAAAATAATGAGAATTAATTCATTAATCAATTTCGTTTAGAATGCAAATGTACGAAAGTTTTGACAAAGATTGTTTTGAGGACAATCAAAATTGTTGTTTAAATAAAAATATAAAAAGTCAAATTGGTGTTCTTAATAGATTCAAAGAAACATTTCTTTAAATCATAGAATTTAAGCTTAAAGGCTCCAACAAAATATCAAAACAACCTCAAAACAGAAATAAAACTGTTTATGGAGCAAAATACCAGTGAAAAACATTTGGAATTTTCACATCTATTGACAATTGATCCATCAAGTGTTGAAGCAGAGAGAGTCTTTTTTGCAGTGGGTTTGTTTTGTGCCAAAATAAGATTCAGAATGAATGACTCTACTTTGGATTGTTTGTGCTTCTTGCCTCAAATTTTTTGAATCTATATATTTATTTAATCAGCTTTTTATCATCTTCTTGTGATAATATTTTTTGAACCAAAAGTATTAATTAATTAGTTTTTGAATAATTAGATGGTCTTGCCCTTATAAACTTAAGATTAATAGAAAAAATACCGTCATTTTTATAATATATCAAAATACATGAACGGTTGTTAAACAGTTTTCATGACCCATACCGGTATTACCGGTATTACAAAGTTTAGCGAGAAACCAATACCGGTAATACAGGTAATATCCTTCTTCCAAAATACACTTAATTGACCTATGAAGATGTGCAATGTCAATAACAATAACAATAATTTCTTGAAAAATGGATTCTGCCTTTCCAAAACATTGTCTTGATAATTCAATAACATCTTCTTTTGTAAAAATACCTCTCTTAAGTTGATGATAAAGAAATCCCTTTGTTTTTGTTGTTCAAAATCTTTAACATATAGAAATACTGAACTCAAATTATTCTTTATTAAATCTTTGACGAATGTTTAAACTTTTCTAAATAATTAATTTTTCAAAGATAGCTTTTATTTTAAATATCTTCAGTTCCATGACAAAAATGTTGTATAAATTATAACAATAAATTTTATTGCATAGGTGAATGGAAATTTTGTTTTGCCAATATTTACAATGAGGACAAACAGTTATATGTTTATGGGTCATTTTACCATCCATTTTCCATCGGACCGACTAAAGAGGAGCGTAACAAAACCAAGCTGGCAAAGATCTCCATATCTGACAAATCAAGAAGACTTATGGTAGGAGCTTTGAGATTTTGTAAATAAAACTAAATATTGTCACGATAACTATTTGAAAATGCTTGCTAGAGTCACTGTGTTTATTTTACCCTTAATTTTCAAGTTTAATGCTTTAAAAAATATATAATTAATCTATTAAGTTTCTTGTGATTAAAAGGTCTGAAAGGACCAGGAGGTTGGTTGAGAGAGTTGTTTATGACAGAGATATTTTACTGATCTATTAGAATGTTTCTTGAATATTTCTTTTGTCGAAGTTTTGTATCAATCATAACAACTTTTATCTGATCAGATATTTTTGGTCAATCAATTGGATCTTCTTCGACAAGAGGTTTACAGTGATGACATTTTTATTAGAAATAAATTCTACAAGAATATCTTCTTTAGTTTATATTTTCTTAACAAATATTATTGATAATGATAGGATATTACAGATTTTAGAAATTATGTAAAGTGAAATTTAAAATTTTTAAACCCCTTGTAATACAAATGAGAAACCCCCTTTTCAAGTCAAGTACCTTTTATGATACACCCAGCCCTTCTGATACGGTCTCTTATCACTTCAAAAATAATGCTACGGAAATGTTTGGAATAATTTGTATCAGTAAATTTAAGGAATTGCAATATTTACTGACTTTTACAGATTGGTTTTGCATACCACTCCTCACTTCCTAACTTTAAAAAAATTCACCATTATATTCAGAATTATCCGGATCAACGATCTCTTCATTGTATGGATTGTGCAACAATTTATTAGGATTATTCAGAAAGTATGATATGTTTTGACTCTATACGGTCCCCATCCCCTCCCCCTAAAACGCTTCGTACCGAAAACGTGACCACCCTCCTTAGGGCTTTACGTAATTTATGAACAATCGGTAGTAGCGACGGGTGGTGTGTACAAAGGGCATGGACGTAATCAGCGCAAGCTAGTGACTTGCGCTTACTAGAAATTCCTCGTTCAAGTGGGATAATTTCAATCCACTATTCCTGATACGACAGTGATTCAGCAGGTTACCCGGCCATTTCTAGCTAGGAATAAAACTCGATGGTACTGCTATAGTAGCGCGCCTGCGGCCCCGGACATCTAAGGACATCACAGACCTGTTATTGCTCCATTTCACTTAGCTAAACGCTATTTATTCTTCTAAGAAGTCAGCATTTGCGATTTAACACAAATGTACTATTTAGCAGGTGAGAGTCTCGTTCGTTAACGGAATTAACCAGACAAATCGCTCCACCAACTAAGAACGGCCATGCATCACCACCCACCGAATCAAGAAAGAGCTATCAATCTGTCAATCCTCACAGTGTCCGGATCGGGTGAATAAAGATTATGTTACAAATAAACAGCACAAGCAAATAAAGATGCATTTTCCAATAGTCAGCTTATGGATTATATTGTTGAACACGAAGTAGGAATTGATTTTCGGAAAAACATTTTTTTACATTACTTGTTTAAAATAGAAATATTTATAAAAAATAAATCAGAATTTATATTTAAAATCAATGATAATCAAAAAAAATTATTTGAAAAAAAAGAATGTTTAACATTGTCGAGTCGTATAAATATTCGATTTATTTATTTATTATTTCATTTATTTATTTATTATTTTTAGTTACTCTTTATGATACTTTGATATACCGTATTTTCAAAGGCAAGTTTAGAAAATATTGAAGTACAATCTCTGAAGATACAGCAGCTGACTTCCCAAACTAAAAGTCATGAGTCGGTTGACGCAATATCCCAAGAGCTCAGCCAGTATTTCATCATCAAATGGGCGATATTCCAAGTGCTCGTCATAATTGCAGTAGGAATGGGTCAGGTTTATTTCATTCGAAATTGGTTTGGTGTTCCAGAAGAGAAGAAATCATTCACCGCTAATATGTTTTAATGATAAATACTAAAGTTTATATTTGTTATAGTATAAAATATTGGATGTTCATATGCAGCTTATGTCTTAGTAGTTTTAGAATGTGTGGAAAAGTATTAAAAATATTTTTTTTAAGTTTTGTTTCTTGGTTATCCTATCTTCGATTGCCGTGGAATATGATAATAGATTTCTCATTAATTTAATTTTCAAGCTCTAATGTTAACATTTTGTTAAAATAAAATGTTACAGCAACTCTCAATTATATTAAATGAAGAATTAGGTTTGACAAATATGTTCATAGGTCATTTTCAATTACAGAGCATCATTGACTGATGATTATTTTTGTTAGTGAGCGGTTTAAGTTTAGAGCGTTTAGAGCATTTAAGAAGAGTATTTGTAGAACTATAAGTAGTGCTAAATTAGTCTCTGTCACATCCAAAGTTCAAAGTTTCCTCTCAAACAAATCGAAAACAGTTTGTGATTTGCAAGCTAATCTGGTATATAAATTTAATTGTCACGGGTGTCAAAACTCGTACATCGGAAAGACAAATCGTCATCTCAAAACCCGGATTAGCGAGCACTCGCAAATGAGACGATCGAGTAAGGTTCTTGATCATTGGTTATGTTGTAAGAATAGAAACTCATCCATTTCAAAAGATGAGTTTTCTGTTCTACAAAAGGGTTTTGATTCACATTACGAACGACAGTTTTGTAAATCTCTACTAGTAAGACACTACAACCCATCAATTAACATTCAGAATGGGCAAAGTAAAGTTATTTCAATACTTAAAATTTTTAATTAAAATATTTTTGCCATTATTACCCAATAATATTTTAATAAATAATAATGTTTAATTTTTTGTTACCTTTTAAAGTAAATTATATCTATTAAAATTGTATTATTCAAACAATTCAATATTCATATACTAAACATTCGAAAATTGTTGATGATGATGTATGTAAACATCGAAACATGTCCAATAATTATATAAAAAAGCTTTAATCAAATTATATTTTCGAAATACTAAAGTTACATTCACAAAACACAAATTAAATTTTCTATACATTTATTGATATCACAATTTGAATTGTCACTAGGACAATTCTCCATAAAACTTTCATAGGTAGTCATCGTTCCTAATTGATAAATCTAATTCTATTTCTCAACGTCTTATTATTTAAACAACTTTAAATTACAATTTTTTACAATTCGATTTCAAAATAATTTATAATATAAATTACAAAAATAATTTTAATTATTTTAAAAACTATTTTAGGTATTTTATTTATGATATATTCTAGTTTAATTTTTAAGTTACTTATTTAAATTTTAAAATTGATTAAATAATCTAAGGTTTAAATAATTAAAATATCAATCTTCCATCTGGGTGGGAGAAACACAATCATAAAACAGTATACAATAAGCACCATTAAAAATATTCCTCACAGTGGTAAAATTCAAAAATTGTAAATATTGTAAATCAGGGAAGCACAGAAAATATGTAAAATGATTATAAGAAAAATTATAAACAGTAAAAATTGTTGAATTGTAAAAAATGGAGTCGTAAATTATATTTGTAAAATGGAAGTTTGAGAAATTATAAAATAATAACAGTAAATTAAAATTTTTAAAATATTCATATTTATAATGTTTAAGAAAAACAAAATTGGTTCCTCAAAAAGTTGTTTTTAGAAAACAATAATTGTGTTATAAATATATTTTTGGTGTTATGATTTTATCTATTGATATCGAACCTAACAATTCCTAATGAAAATTACAAAAAATATTCGTCTAAGTGATGAACCACAAGAACTTTATAAATATAAGCTTTATAAACATATTTGAACACTAAAATATAAAAGTTTTTTCATTGGAATTATTCTCAGAATCATTCTTATAATGTTTATTCAATATCTTTTTTAATTTGATACCAAAATTTTTTTCAATCAATAAATTATTGCTTCGAGTCTTTCTCCTTTTGTACTGCAAATTAACTAGGGGTAATAGAGGTGCTGGCAAATGTAAATTAAAGGTTTGCGAAGGATGGGATATGTTGCAATTAATGGTTATCTGATTGCTACAGCGAGTTGCAGATGATTCAAAATGACCTAAGACCAGAGATTTCAGATGTCTTGATAAATTTGGATTGTTTATCGAAAAACAGTAGTCGAATTTCTTGTTTTATGGATTTTTTCTTCTGGCTCGTTCGTTTAATAAATCGGGATTTTTTTTCAATTTTTCGATTTACTCGATCACTTTTGGGGTATTTTTTATTTTGACTTAATTATTAACCATGTTTTACAAGCACTATGTTGAGTCATTGTGAGGACTGTACTATGCAGGTATATGTCACTTGGTCAACGATATTTGGTCGGAACACAGTTCGTCATCGATAATTGATCAAGGATATTTGATTGGAAAACAGTTTGTCACCGACAATTATCGACTAGGTCCAGTATAACGTTTCCATTTATTTACATTGCAAAACATTCAGTGACTGCTAACTTCAATTTTAATTCATTTACACTGTTTTACTCTAAAATCATTCATTTATTTATTTACTTAATTTATTTATTATTTTTAATAATTATTTATAAATTATAAATTTATTTAATTAAATTTGAATTTATTGATTTTTATACATTTGCAAATTTGCTGCACACTCGATTTTTACATGTGCTGGGTTGATTGTATACTTATCAATACATATTGTATAAATATTGTTTTCATATTGCACACATATTGTGCAAATATTTGAAAAACTCAATTTCTTTTGACTTTTCAGAAAATTTTAAAATTGAATCTGACTATTCCTATATAGGTTCCTATCCAAGTGCATCAGCATAATTTTCATATTGTGCTTTTTTCTAGCTATGCAGCCTAGTCAACATAGGCAGCCTTGGGCACAGAAAAATCGATTTTTGAATTTTTTTTAAAAAATTTGATATGGATTCTGACTATTGACCTATGGATTTTTATCCAAGTGCATCAAAATAATTTTGATATTGTGCTTTCTTTGACCTCTAAAACCTACGGGCATTTTGTACCAGTTTGCACTATAAACATTATTATAGGAAAAAAAATCAATATATCAGAATTCTAATAGCCAAGTTGGATAGAAAATCAAAATGTGCATAAAAACCAATGGACCAATAAATATTATTTTCACTACGAAAAATTGGGAAATTTTGAAATTATCAATTTCGCATACTTGCACATGTGCAGCACACTGCTCCATCGAATAGCACTTTTTGCATTGTTGTCATGGTAACGGCACCCATTGACATGATTACCGTGACAAAGTGGCGATCGATAATGCACATATTCACTATTGATTTGCACACTTGCTATATCAGTTAACACATGTGCTCCCCCAGGGGTTCTGGTGTATACCAACCACAACTACTGAAGGGTTAATGTTGATACAATGATCTTCATGGTACCCAAATGACCCGGACGATTTTGTTGTTTTTATTTCAGATATGAAATGAGGAAATATTTTTGTTTAAATGAAAATTTCGACTTTTTAAAACAATTAATTAATATAGTGTTAAAAGAAAATTTTTAAAACGGATTAATTTATAAAAATTAAATAGAAATAAATAATATATGTTAATTACTAAGGTCATTGAACAAACCTGATTCATTATAAACAATGAACGAAGGCGTCTAAAGTTCTTCGATAAATAAATAATGTAAAATGCGCCGAGAGCATTAAGAATAATATGAAGATTAAGAATAATAAAACATGAAAACTAAAAATGATAATTTGATCCTATAACAACTTATTCAAAGAATAGTCAAAATCTTAAATTAAATTTAAAATGTTTATCAAAACCCCCTGGGAATATACTCCATAAACTTATATTGTATAACAATTTATTTATTTATATATTAAAAATTTGGAGCTACTTTACCGTGCGATATATCAAATGAATAGGGTCCCCAGGTCCTCAATTAACTTTCAAGTAGTTGTTCTTGCTTACGTTTGATCTGATTCTTTAATTTGTTCGAAATGTGTTATCAGTCATTATTAATAAAATCCTAGAATAATTTTTTAATTATTTTATTCAGAAATGTCGAAAACAATTAATATAATAATAGTTTTATTGATACATTTCATTAGGAGTGACTCTCTTTGTGAGGAATATCTAAAATTGTATGTGAATGCAGTATGTTGATTTGAATATGTTGAACATAGAATAGTGATTCTCTCAGCCAGATGGATATTGGTAATTTTTGTATTTGCAGTGATTGACCATTCGAACATTATTAAAATAATAATTTGATAAGTTCATATTTTTTAAATTAACAATTTGAATTAAGTTTATAATTTGTAAGAAAAGAAAAGCTATTACGAACATTTAAACAAGTCTCATTTAAATTTTTATTACAATCACATTTAGAGTCATTATGACTCTTAGAAAGTCTTTCATCGTTTCTCATCCTTCTAATTTGTTTTCTTATTTCTGTTTTTAATCATGATTATTCGAACATTTTTTCTATGTTATTTTTTAAAATATTTAACCTCTAAAAATATTAATTAAAAAATAATAATTTTACCATTTCTCAATAAATCCCAAAAATTATTAAAAATGCATTTAATTTAAATTTCACTAACAATTATTATACTTAATTTTAATTGTGAAATTAAAAATATGAACTTATCATATGATTATTTTAATTATGTTCGAATAGTTAATCCTTTAAATTTAATAAAAAAATACCAATTTCCATCTGGGTGGGAGAATCACCATTCTAAATTCAACATACTTAAATCAACATACCGCATCCATACATTTACACATTCAAACAAATTAAAATATTCCTCATAAAAGCATTTAATTAAATTTAAATAAATTTAATAAGATTTAAATTAAAATCCTTTTTAATGATTTGATAAGATTTTTATAATTTTGTGTTTTTATTTAGAAATGATTTAAATTATTATTTTTAATTAATATTTTTAGAAATAAAATATTTTGAAAAGATTTAGAAAAATTGTTCGAATAGTCATGATTAAAAATAGTAAAAGCGAAATAAATCAGAGCAATGTCAAATGATGAAAGATCTTCTGAGAGTTTTAATGACCATAAATGTGATAGTAATAAAAATTCAAATGAGAATTGTCTCAATGTTCTTAATATGGCGACACATGACCACGTGACACCAATTATCAGAGGACTGAAGACATTCGATGGGTCAGAAGTAAAATTAGAAGAATTCCATATAACCTTCTGTAAGAATTTTCCATCAATAATTAATAAATCGAAATTTCAAAAATTTATTCTTATTTAAAAAGTGCGCGTTTTTTGTTTATTTAAACAAAAATCATCAAGAGACTTAATCTAGAATATTTTGGATCCATTATTATAATATTTGGGATAATACTCCTTTTTGATAACACTGCTCCTATCATATCAAAAGAAGCATCAGTGTCTAATATAAATTCTTACCCAAAATCAGGATAACAAAGTATTGGGGCCGATATTAGTGCTTCCTTTAGTTTTTAAATGCCACTGAGTGTGAATCTGACCAATGCACCATGTCTTTCGAACTTCCACACATTTCTTCCAATAGTTTTGATAGTTTTGAATAATTTGGTATAAATTTTCTATAATAATTACATAGTCCCAAGAAACTTCGCAATGTCTTTATACATTTTGGTTGTTCGAATTCCACTATCAATTTTATTTTGTCTGGATCAGTCTTAATTCCGTCTCTCTTCACTATATGCCCCAAAAATCGTAGTTCTTTTTGAAAGAATCTACATTTTTCTGGATTTATTCTCAGTCCAGCCATTTCTATTCGTGCAAATAGTTTTTCCAACCTTTCCATGTGCTCCATTTCGATTTTCGAAAAAATCAAAATGTCGTCAAGATAGACCAGGGCTTCTTTCCACAATATCTCTTTCAAAACATCTCTCATAATCTTCTGAAATGTTGCTCGTGCAGCTGCAATGCCAAACAGCATTCTTGTGAAGCAATACTGTCCCATTTTAGTTGAAAATGCTGTTTTCAACTTTGAAGAATCTTCTAATTCTATTTGATAGTAGGCATTTCCCAGGTCAATGGAACTGAACCATTTCATTCCTCTTAATGAATCTAACATTTCCTCGATGTTTGGTATAGGAAAGGGCGGCCTCTCTGTCACTTGATTCACCAACCTGAAATTCAAACATAAACGAATTATCTTCTTTTCTTTTTTCCAAACACACACCATCGGTGTGTTCCATGGTGATGAGCATTTCTCTATTATCCCGTGTCGTTCCAAATTACGAACAGCATCATCTATATGACTTTCTAAATGAGTTGGTTGTCTACGCGGTTTCTGTAGTATTGGTTGCCCTGATGTCTTAATTCAATGTTTTACTAATGATGTCTAACCAATGTCCCATCCTCCAGCCATAAAAATATTTTTAAATTTTTTAATACATGTGTATAGTTTGTTATCCTCATTTAAATTTAATTTTTCTTTAGCATTTAGAATTCTCATTTCATCTGTATATTTCAACTTATCTATATACGGATTTAGAGCGCATACTTCTCTATCGGTTTCAATTATATTTTTATCATTTCCATTTATCCACCTCTAAATTCCATCTCAATTCCAACCCGATAGTTCTTATCAAGGTTATTCCGAAAATAATTGATGGGAACACTGTTTGTGAAACAAAATAACTGGTTCACTTTCTTATTTCTCCATACTATTATAATATTACATGTACCTAGTATTTCCATTCCACTTCCGTTGGCACACACAACTGATGATATAACATTCCTATTTATTCTAACCTGTAATTTTTCAGCAATTTTCTTGTCCAGTACATTAATACGAGCTCCAGTGTCCAATAAACAATTCATCTCTATTCCGTCCATCCTAGCTTTAATACTGGGTCTTCCATTAAACTCCAAATAGTCTAGTTTCTCACTCGAACAAATTTCAAATTTAAATATCGCGGCATCTTGAACTATATTATCATTAAAATTTCCCGTATAGGGCATTATGTCTTTATAATAATTATTATTATTATTATTAAAACTACATATACTATAATTATTATGCAATATATTATCATTAAAATTATTATAATTAAAATTACATTTACAGTTACTAATATTACAAATACTTAGATCCAAAACATTCTTACTTTTTAATTTATGGCTCATATCATCTCTTGACTTGATAAAGCCTCCGAGTTTACCGATCTGTCGCCTTCGCAACTGTTTGTTTCATCCATTTCATCGATTCCAGCGACTGGTGCTTTGTATCGGTTTGGTTGCCATCTTTTCTGATCTCGGTGTACATTCAGTGCTTTTTGTTTGTAACACTGGTACCATAAATAACCTGGAGCGTTGCAATTTGAACATTTAAGGTACGGGCATTCTCTCCGAATATGTCCTTTACCTCGGCACCAATAACCTATTTTGGAATTTTCTGGACATTCCAGTTTCATGTGTCCATGTTTCATATAATTAAAACATTCAAAAACTTTACCGTAGTGTCCACTATATTGTCGGTGAATCATTTGTTTGGGCGTTTCATTTCTTTTTGTGAAGTCTGGTCGAGACATCCTTGTCTGTTGGAATCTTGGCTGATTGACATAATTCGATCTATCCTCTAATATATTCGCGAACGTTTTCTGTCGTTGTATTTGGGCAATTTCGTTAATATAGACTTCGGCCTTAATATTTTTCATTTTCTCGATGACAGCTTTGATAGATTTGGGTGCTTTTGCTTCTTGTATGTAGATTTGTGTCTTCACTAACACATCTTCAACACAATGGGTCAAATAATATGTCATTAGCTCCTGTTTGTTTAATTTGTGTAACAGGATCTTGTCCACCATCTTCTCTATTCTGTTACGGTATACTGTTGCTGAATCTGTTCCTTTTCTTTAATTCAAAATTTCATTGAGGTCTTGTATTAACGATGTCGGACGTTTAAACGCCTTCCGCAATCTGTCGGAGAAATCTGAGATTTTGAAATCCACCGCTTCGTAAGTGGTAAGCATATCTCTACTTATGAATGCCTTGACCATTGTCACTTGGATGGCTTCATTGATCTGGGCGACTTCAAAAAATCTTCAACTTCGGATATAAAGTCTTCAATATCCTACGATCCATCATAACTTTTTGGAGCCAGATTGCCTATAACACTGGCCGTGGTCGCCATATAAGAATTTTCCATCAATAATTAATAAATCGAAATTTCAAAAATTTATTCTTATTTAAAAAGTGCGCGTTTTTGTTTATTTAAACAAAAATCATCAAGAGACTTAATTCAGAATATTTTTGATGCATTATTTAATATTTTAAATGTTATCTTAGTATAGTAAAAATAATATAAATATAGATATAGTTATTTATCCTTAATGAATAAAGAAAGGCAATATTAGTTTACAGCATTCATGACCCTGGAGGCGATAAGGAAATACAGGGAAATACAAGGAGACAGCTGGGAAACAAGAATGAGAAGTGCATTCTCGAAAGAGAAAAATATTTTGGAGATAATGAAGGAGTTTGTAGAGATTAGAATCGGGGATAAAAATCTATCAAAAGTGCTGGGGTTCCTTTTGGTGAACTTTAAATTTTTGATATTTTTAAATTTTTTATATTTTTAAAAATCATATTTGTATTTTGAATAAATTGAAAATAATGTTCGATTAATCAAAAGGAAATAATTCTTTAAAATAAAAACTTTTAAAGTCTTAAAAAAAGAACAAGCTCATTCTTTAAATTTTTGGAAATAATTAATTGTTATAAATCTCTAAAATAAAAAAATATTTAAAATCAAAAGTTTTAAACAATTATTAGTAAAAAATATTTTATTTAATTTTAAAAAGTTAATTTCATAAATAATTGAATTTTAATTGTTTTGCATTTATTTTAAGAGTTATTCTGAAGAATTTTTTGTTGAAAATTTTCGTTGTCAGAGATGTAATAAAAATAGATAATTTAAAGTTAAAAGGCAGTTGGAAATTCTGCAAATTAAAATTCGATAAATAATAGATAAAATAATCCAGAACATAGAACTGAGGAATGTTACACGAATTTGAATAAACGATATCAAGGAAGAACTGATTATCAAAGGAGAACCCAATGAGATAGCCGACAATTCTCAGATGCACAAACGAAAAGCTCAGGAAACCGGAACTCAGATGACTACAGAAGAGGGTTCGAAAGAAGAAGACAGATCGTGATGATGGAGAAGGAAAAAAACGCAGGAGAGCGAGAACATATAGAAAAAAACGAATTGTGCCGAGACGATGAGGAACCGATCTTGACACTAGAGTAAGTTCTCATTTGCATGAACCAGATCATATAAATTATATATATAAGTAGTAGTAATATAAATTATATAAATAAAATAAATAATAAAGTTGATATCAATAATATAAATGCTAAAATTAAGAAAAATAATCAAAAAGAACAAAGTGAACCAAAACCCCATCAGGAATGAGAAGTAAGTCAGAAAGTCGTGAAATTTATAAAAAAAAAGAATCATTTGGTGATAGAGAATTGCAAATAATTAATAATTGTGAAAATGTTCCAATTACATACGATAAATTACAGGGCTGGATAAATTTCAAAATTAGTTCAGCATGTTGTGTGCGCAATTTATATCTTTCAAAACGCACACGCTGCCCAAGACCGCCGGCTAATTCTGTCGCGGCGTCACCTGATTGGTCGCGTGTACTGAAGGATGTGCTCATCCGGATCAAACGATTATAGTGGTTGATTCGTGGTTTGTTCATTGTAATTTATTTCTTATTGTTGCAGCTTCTATTGTTGGATGAAGGTGCATCTGTGCGGTTGATTGTGTTCCACCCGATCCTCAGGTCGCCCCCAGAGTCGGACGGAGATAGCAGGGTTGCACAGGAAATTTTGTGGTTGAATTGCCCATTTATTGAGAAGTGAATAAAAAATAACACCGATCCTGTTTTCGTTTGTCGAATTCGATTTGTCGTTAAATCTTTCGAATCTTTCACAGAATATTTTAACAATTTCAGTATCGATTTTCGAATTGATTGATTCATTTCATTGATTTCGCTTTGTAAAAATTAATCTTATTGGAGTAATTTTTTCTAAAAGCATTTTGCTTTCTATTTAAATCATTGTAAGTTTAATCCAACACCGACATTCGCATATCATACAGAAACACTGCGCCGTTTATTTGATTACACAGTGTAACACATTTTTTGCCCGGCTGTTAATTTATTCGTGTCCTATACCATTTTGACACGCTGAAAATGAATTCGATAATCATTTTTTTCCTCCGTCCTTGGTTTGGCAAAAATTTGAAAAAATAAACATTTTTTGATATTTCATTTTTATTACAGCCATATTTCAAAGTTTTTGTCTAAATTCTTTTTCTG